>PVLD010002106.1:0-150307 GCA_004027595.1 Dinomys branickii
AAAAAAAAAAAAAAGGATATCAGAAAATGAAAAGATAGCCCCTACTCATGGGTAGGAAGAACCAACATTGTGAAAATAGCCATACTCCAAAAACTGTTACACAGATTTAAGGCAATCCTGATCACAATACCATTAACATACCTCACAGAACTAGAGGAAACATTCTTAAAATCCACTTGGAACCAGAAGAGACCTAGAATAGCAGAAAGCAATTCTATGCAATGAAAGCAAGGAGCATCACAATCCCTGACTTGAAATTATACTGCAAAGCTCCTGTGCTAAAAGCAGCATAGTAGTGGCAAAAAAAACCCAAAAAAACAAAAAAAAACAGACCTGACAATCAGTGGAACAGAATAAAAGACACAGATGCAACTACAAACATAAGGTAGCTACCTCATCTTCAACAGAGGGGCCTAACAGAAAATATCCTCTAATCAATGGTGCTAGAAAAAATAGCTCTCTCCATGTGGAAGACCAAAGCGAGACCCATGCCTTTTTTTTTTTTTTTAGTCTTTTTGAGACAGGGTCTCAACTGTGCAGTTCAGGCTGACCTTGAGCTCTCTTTGTAGCCCAGGCTGGTCTCAAACTCACAAGGATCCTCCTGCCTCAGCTCTCGAGTGCTGGGATTGGATTACAGGTGTGCGCCACCACACCTGGCAAACCCATGTTTATCACTATGCACTAAAAAAAAGTTAAAATGGATCAAAGATATAAATATTAAAACAAAGACTAAATCTACCGAGAGAGAAATTAGGCAGAAATCTTGAAGACATAGGGGTAAGCAGAGAGTTCATGAACAACTTCTTTTCTCTTGGTAAGAAGACAAGAAATTGCTTCAGCAACTTGCATAAGTGCACCCTGTGAGAAGGACCCATGTGAGTCAAGAATGAATGGAAGAGATTTTAGCAACATCAATTAGTCATTAGCCCAGTCCTTTATCTCATGTGTAATATGGTTTCTAACCAGGCTGGAATTTGTTTAACAAAACAATCCTGGTCTCCATTTCCCCCTTGTGATTCTTAAAGCAAAAGATTATTTTTGAAAGTATAGGTCATACTGTAGTGTACTACTAGAAGTGTCTTATTTTCATTCTCTGAATTTCATAGATAAAAGGATATGTGGACACTTGGGGAACACACTTCTAATTAAAACCAAGCTTCTTTGTATTCATCAGCATCTTCACCTTCTTCTGGCTCTGAAATGCATTCTCCAGCATTGGTGTCCTTAGTACTGCTGCCCACCAGAGACTTCACACTCCCCATTCTCAAAACAGTCACAATATTCTTCCATCCATTCTGTCTCCCTTCTCTGGTTTGGAATGGAGTCCAGAGAAATCAGATTTGGCTGCATTAAAATATGGACTTGAGACTAGTGAAAACCGAAGTCTGAGTTCTGGGTAAACATTGGCAAGAGACAGGAAACCACGCAAAGACCTCATTCCGTGGTGAGCTGGTTGGGCGAGCAGAGACCGGAGTTTTCTCTAAGATGAAAACACTCTGTGGGCCTGGATTCTGGAGGGGTTGTGTCTGGGTAGAAAGGGAGCTGATAAAAGCTCCTATCCATTCAGGCATCTAAGATTCACTTACTTCATAGCTCCGATGTGTCATGCATGGAGTTTCCTTTTCATGAGGTAATAATATGTTTATTTTGCTATGTTGAAGAAACAGGACATAATCTAATAGTGAGAGGTCTGGGGATAGATGGTATAGCATTGGGCAAAGAGCACTAGCTGGTTGAGTCAGGCTGGATTGGCTTCAAATCCTAACCCTAGCCAATCTTCCTTTGAAGCATTGCTTAATTTCCTTGGGTCTCAACAATTCCCTCCAAATGGGAAATTATGATACATCCCTGGAGCGGGTATTGTGAAGGTACCAGCTAATCTGTGGGGAATGGCTAACGCTGTAGTGGGGATATAATGTCTGCTAGTTCAGTGGGGGTTCTGTGTACCACAGTGGTTATCATTATTTCACCTGTTGTAGCAAGGTGTAGGTGAAAGAGCCTAAACGAGTCTTCCCATGTAGTGGCTGAGGAAAGCAATTATTGCTCTAGGAGAGAGGTGGAAACTTCATCATATTCTGCCCTCTGTAGACATTTACAAGCAGCCACCACACTTGCTCTGCTCAAGCCAGGTGATGGCGTCCACCTCTCGGCTCCAGGACAGCGCTAGTTAGTTGCAGTTCGCCTGTGTGGTGTAGCCTGTTTACCACTCGCTTGGAGAAGAAAGCCCAGGGAGGCGTTTCTGAGAGCTTGTGACTTGACAGGCATTTTAACAAAGAGAAAAGACAGTGACTCAAAGACAGCACCCAACAGAGAACATTAGGAAGAATCTGTGAGCCTCAAAGGCAGCTTCTAGCTACGGAAGGCAACTTTCAGTGAGGAACACACTCAGACGTACGAAAGTCTCTGGATTCCCTTCTGCCTGGTAATGAAGAGTCACGTTCCTGTGTCCATGCCCAGGAAGGGGCAGATGCAGCTACAGGCAGTGAGCTTGCTGAACAGCCTGGCTCCTAGGCCACACAGTGCCTTTCAAGGCCTGGCACTTCCCGGGAAGTGGGAACTCATTTCTCCCAGCCCGTAAGTGCAGTTGCCTGCCTTTCTGCCTCCCTCCGTCACTGAAGCCTGGCGCTTCCTGGACTCAGGGGCCGGAGGGAGTCAGTGCTCACCTCCTTCTCCACCAGCGCTGGGCTTGAACCTCAGAAACCACCTGGAGAGTTCACTGAATTCAAATCTGAATCATAAGTTTGAAAAGATAAAATTCTAATGTGTCAATAGCCAAAAATGAGATTAGATCAAACTGTCAATCCACTGACTAGTCATGGAAAGTAAGTTATTTCTAAGAAAAATAGCAAGCACTCTAAGAGCAGAGAGATAAGAACCATGGATAGAATGACTCCATAGGAAAGCTCAGAGCTATTTCCTCCTAGCATTCTGATGTCTTCCTTACCTGGCACTGATAATAATCCTTTTCTTCATACTGAGAACCATGTGCAGTCTTTGCCATATGTTTGATCATTCATTTCCAATAATAAGCCTGAAGAGGATGCATTATTTGTCCCAATTTTCCAATGGCAGAACAGGCTCAGAGTTTCTGATTGGGTCCTGTCTGCCCAGAAGGGAGGGAGCGTAACCGAGAACTCTGGTGGCCCTGACTCAAATCTACTCTCAAAATGAGTCGAGCACATAGTTTCTCAGTGACAGCAGACGCAAAAGAGTCAGGCCACCAGCCATCAACTCCCCACATCCTTGGACCTCAGATGTCACCCTCTTCCTCTGGTTCTGTGATTATTTTAGGGTACACCTCACAATCACCCATAGAGTTGGTCAAGCCCAGGAGACTGGGCCCCATCCCCACACCTTCAACCCTCTTTGGAGCCTGAGAATTTGCGTTTCAAGCCCATTCCCAGATGATGCCAGTGGGGGGAGTCCACTGAGAGCCTTCTGCTTGGAGGTCAGTGCTGTTATTGCAAAGTGACTACTCAATAAACTTTCTCATTGTAATTCAAAAACAAAAGATAAGCTATACGGTTTTCTGTGGTGATTGGTGACCATTTTCTCTATTCTAAAGAAGAGCTTTTGCTAACTGTACAGGTTAAGTAGGTCCTGGTGAGCTGGCCCACACCTCAACAACAATGTGCAGGACCCACACATTTTCCTGTGTGAAACATCCCTGGAAGTTCTGGGAAGAGAACAACACCAGACGTGTGTCAGCATGCAGGCCACGTGGAGAGCCCAGGGTTTCCTGGGGGTCTGCGGTCCTCAGATCCCATTGGCTGGTAAGCCCCTGCTGAACCCTGCGGGCTGCAGGCTGAGCACATCTCTGTTCCAGGCCTACCTGCCTGGACATGAGGCCTGGCGTTGAGGAACAGCATCAGCATGCACTTAGGACTTCATCCCAGGCCTGTTCTCAGCCTCTCCAGTTTCTGCTTTTCTTCCCCTTCTTACCAGAGTTCTTTACATCCCCTCACAGCACTGTCTGATAGAAACACATTGTAAGCCACATGTTGTTTAATTCCTTTAGTATTCATATTAAAAATACAATAGGTGGAGTTGATTTTAAGAATATTTTAATCCAATATTAGTATATTTAATAATATACTAAAATGTTATTTCAAGTACTCAGTATAAAAAGTAACTAATGAAACATTTTACATTTTCCCCCTACCAAGACTTTGACATCTGATATTGCTGACACAGGTTTCAGCTCAGACCATCCTTCTTGCAAGTGTCCAGTTATCAAATGATGACTGGTGCAATTCTTAGAGACGTGTAGCTCTTTCACTTTTGCAACTATTATGAGGTCAGAACCTAGAAAGAACCACGCAGCAAAAATCTCCAGATACAGCTTATTAACATACAGGTGCAGGTGGCAAAGCATGGCTGTGCCTCAGAATTCCCGGGGACCCCTGCTAAACATGGAACCGCCTCTATCTCACCCCAGACCTACTCAGTTAGAATGGGGTGGGCAATGTGGCTGCATGCAGCCCAGAACTTTCCCCAGAGAAACAATTCTGAATCACCAGAGGGAGTACGAAATCCTGCTCCTGGTGTCAGGAGAGAGCGCGGTTGCCAATATTCACTCCTTTTTCTGCCAGCTTTTTTACTTGGTCTTGGAGCTCGACTTGCATGGGACTGTATTCTTAAGAGAGACACCCTCTGATTATTTGTCAGGTTTATGTTAGCATCCAAGCTGTAGAATAAACACAGCTCTTGTGGCTTTGTAATGTTGCTTTTGCGATTAGTTTTTTCTTACACGACTTGTACATAGATTGCTATGCAAGTGCTGCCACCTAGTGATAGAAAACACAATGACACACGTTGGAATGAACCTCGCTGCGCCTTCTGTGGGTAAAACTGGATCCTGTTTAATACACAGGATCACCGCACCCCGTGGACCTATTGATCAGAACCACTGCTGAGGTTTCAAATCAGTAGTTGTCCGAAGGTGGCTCCTGGGCCTGCAGCAAAGGTGTAACTGTGAACCTGATAGCAATGCAGTTTGGGTCCCCTGCTCTAGGCCTTCTTAATTAAAAATCCTGACAATGGATCCAGAAATCTGTGTTTTAACAAGGCCTCCAGGTGATTTTAATATTGAATAAAATTTGAGAGTCAGGGCTATAACCTAAAAATGATGGTTCTGGGAGATTTTTAGTCATGGATCCTGTGATCACTGTGGACAGTGATCGAAGAGCACCTGTAACAAGACCTCAGCAGTCACTTTTGAAGGGTTCATAGAATAGAACACGTTCCGCCAGCCCCTGATCCCAACCTTGCCTTAGGGTAGAGGTGAGGGAAGCAAAAAGGAAAATGTTCTCCTATGTGGTATCAAAATATAGCCCTATAAAAAAATTATATATACAGTCCTGCTTAGCAGTCCAGTACCTGTTTCAATGTGGTTTTTAGAACTACTGGTAGCCTATACTGTGGCCTTCTCTAGACTAGAAAAGGATACCTTTGCTTAAGTAAAAATCACATTCATAAACACTAGCACATTTTAAATTTTTAATAAGAACAATTTTCAGCAATATACAAATACGTTCTATACAAAACCAAGTCTATACTGTTTTTGTATAGATTATGCAAATCAAATTCTTGATGATAAAATAATAAAAACCGGAACTTTTCAATAGAATGAAGAATTCACCACCACCAGAATATGATTCCTCTTTGCAAAATAGTTTCCTCTTCTAGCTTCACAGAAACAGCATTGTTACATTAGTTCACTTCAGGTTGCTGTGACAAAATACCTGATACAAATAATTTAACAGGAAGAAAGGTTTATTTAACTCATGGTGTCAGGAGGTTCAGTCCATGGTCAGTGAGTCCTTTGCTTTTAGGCCTGTGGTAAGTCAGTAATGTGGTGGAAAGGCATGATGGAGGATGCTGTCTCCACCTCATGGCATGCAGAAAGGAAGGGAAAGAGCCCGCATACAGTCTCCAAGTTCATGCCCCCATAACCCACTGTCTTCAACTAGCACCCACCTCCTGTTTCCATCACCTCTCAAAAATATCATTAAATTACGATCTTATCAGTGGATTGATCCACTGACCACGTTAGAGCTTTCACAATCTGGTCACTTGCACAAAGCCAATCAGCAAACAATCCTTCAAAGGGTGAACTTTTTGAAGAACATGATAGATTTTAAATATAACCACCACTTAGCAATTTCAGTATCTACTCAGTCCAGTTATCTCATTTGCGGTAGAGATGACTGCAATATTGGACTATCTTTCTTGTGATATTGTAATATTTAGATATAGCATAAACTTTAGTTTATAAATAAAATTTAATTTTGAGAAGCTGTATTTCCTACTGATTACATTCTCCCTTGGCCCAGTTAACGATATCCTGAAAGTTACAAAAGTACTTGGAAATTTCTGATAATTTACTGCTACAAATACACTCCGATGTCTAAAGAAGACTCATGTTAGAATTTAGAAGGCAATTTAGGGTTTTACTAGTTCCTCATATATCAGTAATCCATCAACAGCACATCTTGCACTACATTTATTAGTTATAATTACAAGTTCATAAGTAGCTAAATTTGCTTTTTTACTTAAAGTTCCCAAGTCATATGTCATGCAGAAAGCAGATGTCTGTAATATTCTTTTAGTATTATAAATCTATCTTTTAATAATGAGATTACCACATCTGTTGTTTAAAAAAAGAAATTGATTTTAAAATCTAATTCAAGGCATGAAAGAGCTGCTCATGAGATTTTTCAACTGAAGACCTTTTTAAGTTTTTTTTATGACAGAGAAGTTAGTATTAAAATCAAAACTCTGTGACTTGCTTAGCATCAGTAAAAGATGTTTGATAAATGTAATCACTGAATTTTTTCAAAGAATTTTTAACTCCTTGCAGGCTTTTAAGAGCATAATTCACATTAAATTTGATACCTGCCTCACTTGGCTTAAGTGAAATCAAATAATTTTACTTAGTGCATGATCTAAAATGAATACTGAGTCAATAAGTTAAGGCTTATTTTTAGAAGTATAATTTTGGCTTGAATTCTGAAATTTGTGTAATAAAATTATATTGAATATTGCAAATTTCTCCTTTAACTCAACCTTTCTATTGTACTGTTGAAAATGGCCTCAAATTTAGGTTTGATATGGATTCTCATAATGCATTTTTGTATTTCATATAGCTGCAAAGGTCTTGAGCAGCATTTTTAAAAAACTCTGCCAGAAGATACAAAGGTATCTTTGTGTGGTATTTACTATCAAATGGGTGCAGGGCAGGAAATACAGTGTTCCAGAAATATTTTAGAGGCTTTTTCCTATTACAATTCATTGTTTTCTATGTATCTGCAGCATTATAGTGTCCCTGGGCTTTAAACTGTTCGTTTTGAGGTAGTTTTTATTAGTCTTCAACTTAAAACACTCAATATTCTTTTGTCACTGGACAACACCACCACTGAAATGTGAGTTCATGGAAATGGTTGCATTCGGAAAATAATGTAATGGTAATGATCGTTGCTCTATAAAATCTACCTCAGGAGGTGTATCCCAAATGAGAGAGGCGGGCTGGGGATATAGCTCAGTGGAATAAGCGCTTGCCTAGCAAGCGCAGGGTCCTGAGTTCGATCTCCAGTACCGCAAAAAAAAAAAAAAAAAAAAAAAAAAAAAAAAAAAAAAAAAAAAAAAAAAAAAAAAAGCACCGTCTCCAAATGAGAGAGGCTTCCTTAGCCAAGCAAAAATGTGTGGCCAGAAAACCAAACTTTAGTTCCATTTCTTTAAAATACGACTGAAAGAAAAAGCTTTCATTAAAGCAATGAAATCTGAAGAAGTTATTTCTAAATCTTCAGCCACAAAGTGAGCGTGTAGCGGAAAGTGGGTGGGACTTCCCAATGAGTATTCAGTGCTGGTGGTCTCCGAGTGTGTTTGCACCAGGTCTTTGTCAGGCGCCTGACGAAGACAGCTTCCTGTACTCAGCTGGTGTTCCTAGACTCCTGGAGCAGCTGGCTCCATAGCACCAATGAACCAGGATAAGTGGCTCTGGGCGGGGTTCCAACTTCCCTGTCTTTCACACGGGTCTGGGTTTCTCTCTCCCCTCCTTACTGGTCACCTAGCGAAAGGCAAAAGAACTTGTTCCATAAAGTAAGCTCTTGTCCCTTTCATGCTGAGGTCGCCGTAGTGTGTTGAGCTGGACTCGTGGCCTTTCTTCCCTTGCTTCTGAGCCTCACTCACAGAGCCGGAAACACAGCTGCCTTCCTGGCCCTTCCAGGGCTCCTGGCATCCAGTTCTTTACATTTTGACTTTTTATCTCCTTCTTCCAGAGGGTCAGGAAGGGTGTAATACATCCTGGAGTGCTTCCTCTCCATTCCACCTGCCTCTGCGTGAGACATCTCCTACCACTCTGGCCCCCTGGACTTTGTCTTGACAATTGCAATCCTTCCTAGTTCTCTGTTTATGAATATAATAGCAAGAGATTTTCCTACGAAAGTTGATTCAGTGTTCCAAATTTCATGGCCAGAGTTGACTGAGATGTTGATTTTAATCCTTTATCCTCCTAGCACCTCATCAATTTACTTGGGCTCCTCACTCCTGGCAACCTTGCCTTCCTCAGAGCTCGGGGGCAAGGGCCGTGGTCTAGGATGGTGGTGATGAACCTATGGCAAGTGTGACGCACTGGCTGTTTGTTATCGCTGAACGCTCTAAAAGGTTCGCCGTCACTGGTCGAGGAGCTTAGACAAGTGGTTGTTTGTACGTCTCCTGAGTCAGGAGAAATCTAAGCCCCAGGGCTGGGGTTGACAAGCGGGTGCTCCTGGAGAGGATTCCACCCGGTCCCAGTTCTCTCTTTGTACTTTGCAGAGACCTGGAGCTGCAGCTGTGTGACATCGTCACTCCTTAGACTCACACTGGGTCCCAAACCTCAGTGAGCCTCAGAATCATGGCAGAAGCTCTTTAACAATGTGGATTCTGCACTCCTGGGGCAATTTCAGGCCACTCTTCTGGGATGGTACCTGGGAATGTGACTAATTCTATACTCATGTGTCTAACAGTCCTACTCAAAATCTGTACTCTATGCCGAACAATGTCCCAGGCCCTCAGGGAATATAAAAAAAAGACAGAAAAATCTCCACCCTCGTGTAGCTCACATTCCAGGTATACCGGTAATAAACAGAATAGGGGATTTTATGCTATGTTAAAAGATGGTAAGTGCTGTAGGGAAAATGTAGCAGGGGACAGGGGTAGAAGAGGGCCGTCAGAGGAAGCCTGGCTGAGAAAGTGATTTCTGAGCAAGATCCTTAGGAGAGCAGAGTGAGCTCACAGTCACCAGGGCATTTTCTGCTGTGGGAATTGGCCTGGTGGGCTCGAGGGCCAGCGAGGAGGCCAGAGTGGCTGATTTGAATGAGCCGGGGAAAAGCAGAGATGTGGCAAGAATGGAAACTTGGGCCGTTTCCTGTGGGGCACTGGTACCAACTGACTAGTTCTGAATGAAATCCTTCAGGGCACCCTTGCCCACCTTTGCCATTCTGGTTCCAGGCTACCAGGGCATGGGGAGGGCTGTGTGCGTTTTAGCCCCATCGTGGGTAGCTTAATCTCATCCCCATCCTGACACAATTTATGTTGTGTTCAGAAGAATCACCAGGCCGCTGCAGTGACAATAAACTGCAGTGGGTTGGAGGTGGAAATGCCGAGGCTGAGGGGTCATCCAGAGGTACACAGGGCAGGATGGGGTCGGAGCCAAACGAGGGAAGGAATCCGCAGGTGGTTCTCCAGGTGACTTCCCGTCTGTCTCTGTGCTTACAATAGTGGCTCCACACTGATGAGGGCAAACATCTAGGGGCCACTGCCAGCTGTGCCTGTTTGCATGCTGCCTCCAGGGTGCCCTGGGGGTAAGGTGGGGGTGCAGGGGTGAAACAGTGCATTTAGCCCTAGCAGAAGTCAGTCACTTAACCCCATTCCCATGTTGCTCACATGCATACAGATGGAACACCTAGTGCCCCTGATGTTCTGCTCAGAGCCTGAGATATGGGTTGTCTAGTGATTTTCCAGGGAATCACCTAGCCAAATGGAAGCCTTAGCGCCAGGTTTGCTTCATTAAAAGGTAAAGTCAGATCACCAGGGCCTCTGTCTTAGTTTTAGTTGAGTCTCCTCAAAATTTCCAGTACCTCAGAACACAAACATAGTTGGAACAGGTCTTTGTTGATGTTAAAACGGGCTCATACTGGAATATGTGACTGACGTCCCGACAGAAGAGAAAACTGAAGACAGGCTGATGAGGTTTTTTGCTGTCGTTGTTGCTGTAATGAAATATCTGAAGTAGAATAATGCTATAGATTAAAGAGGTTTGTTTAGCTCAGCTTTGGAAGTAGAAAGTCCGAACAACCACACGCTATCTCTGGCCAAGGCCCCAGGGCAGAGGCAGGGGTACATGTGGGAAGAAACATCACATAACAAAACAGGTGACCAGAGGGAAACTGAGGTCAGGCTCAGGCCGTTATAGCAACTTGCTTTCAATGACAGCTTGGCTACCTTCATCCCTGTCAAGGGCAATGTCCCGGTGTCCCAAGGAGCTCCCGATTAGCCCCACTCCTTAGAGGTCGCGTATCACCTCCCATCACCACACTGGGGACCACGTTTCTGAAATATGAATTTGTCGGGGGGGTGGGGAGGGATATTCAACCATAGAATAGACACATAGAGAA
The DNA here is from genome assembly GCA_004027595.1 of Dinomys branickii. Lineage (NCBI taxonomy): Eukaryota > Metazoa > Chordata > Mammalia > Rodentia > Dinomyidae > Dinomys > Dinomys branickii. Next base: position 10,656 of record PVLD010002106.1, read on the forward strand.
TACCATGTAAAGATTAAGGTAGATGTTGGGGTAAGATATCTATGAGCCAAGAAACACCTGCCAGAGACTGACAGAAACCCACTGGAAGCTAGAAGACAGGCACAGAACAGCTTTGGCTTCATGATCCTGAAAAGAAATCAACCCCACAGGCACCTGGATCTTGGGCCTCCAGAACTGTGATATAGTAACATTCTGTTGTCTGAGTCGCCCAGCATGTGGTACGTTATTACAGCAGCCCTGGCATGTAATACTCGCCATCATCTCAGCCCAGATGTACCCTCCGTCTCCTCACACTGGTTCCTGCCCTGCTGGGTCTTGTAGATGCAGCTCCCCAGCTGAATGAGAAGAGGTCCTGGCAGAAGGTCCCTGGGCTGTCGCTGCTCCCCAGTCAACTGCTCTGTGTCCCTTGGAAAGCAGAGCCACAGTGCTCTCCTGTGGTTCAGCAGCATCTTCCAGGATCCCCTGGAGAACTCTGCTTGCGACCCACTCTGAGGCTTGCAGAGATGTTTAGCTCACCAATCCTATTTGGGTGGGAGCTTTCTTCTCCCACACTCCAGTCATTTCTAAGGTTTATGAATCAACAGATACTTGCACATGGCTTTCCCTAAGCCCAAGGCTGCCTGCTGCCTATTGGCAGTAAAAATACTCACTGCGAGCCACAGCTCTTGGGACCTGCCGATGTCCTCTCCCCATTCTCTCAGGCAGACAGCTCCTCTAATCTGTGTTTTGGAACTTTGTCTTACAAGGGCCATTTTTACAGGAAAGTAACAGCCCATAGGACCCCTGAGCCTGGCAGACTCCTCAGCAGCCCTTTCACTGCCGCAGCAGTGTATGCGGCTCAGCAGGGTATGTGGCCGGAGCATTCTCCAGCTGGGGGGGCTGAAGGTTTCACTTCTGCATCCCACATAGGTAGCTTGGTGCTGTACCTTCACTTAGGTACCAGGTACCGCTGCCCATTCTGCAGCTGCCTGTCAGGCTCATGCCCTCTCCTTGTTCTTACCTGAAGCCAGAGCACGGGTGTGAGCTGAGGGGCAAACCCCTGCCACCTCCACCACCCACCTTCCTGCCCACACGAGGCCTGCCTACCACACCCCTGTAACGTCCCACTGCTGCAGCACAGTTGACCCTACCTTCCATACTCTGAGGCCAGCAGGCATTTCTTTTCCTTCTGTAACATGGAAACACGCAGATTCCTGCCCCACCAAGATCCTGTGGAGTCAGCTCTCCATCCCCTCCTCTTGGGCTCGTTTCAGCCTTTGTCCCTGGGCAGACCTCTCCCAGTGAAGAAGTCCTCACTATGGCAGGACAGGGCTGCAGCTTGTGCGTGTTCCCACCTGCTTTCTCCACGTGCTGCACAGCACCACTGGACTGCTGCAAAGGCATGACACCGTGCTTGCTCCCAGTGTCACCAGGGGAGTGTCCCATGGGTACCATTGGCCAGTGCCAGGCTCATTTTAAAAAACTAACACATGCATGTGGTATAAAAGTGGATTCAATATAGATGAGTATCCTGCCAACTGCCCAGAAGAAATCGACCCCAACCTAGTACATATAAGCTTGCGAACATAAGCAAATGAAACATACCTACCAGTCTCTTCAATTTATTATGCTGTGGAAAATCTTTCTATATCAGCGCAGAGAGAGCTACTTCAGGCCTTTATAGCAGTGCTTCTCTAAGTGTGGTCCCTAGGCGAGTAATCCCAGCCTATGGGAGAACCTGGTAGAAATGCACATTCTTAGGCGCTATTCAGACCAACCAAATCAGAGATTCAGTTCTAGGGTTTGTGAGTGACTTAAGCCCTTCAAATTCATATTTTGGATGGGAAGAGTTTGCTCTAGTCTTTGTTCCATTGTTTTGATGTTCCATAATTTACTTAGCTAACTGGAAAAGATGAGTTTTGAACTGTGTTTTAAATAATGAGCCTTGCATAAATACTATTTAAAGATTATGTATTTTATTTACACAAACTGAGGAGAGGAGAAAGCCAAAATAAAAATACATTCTTAACTCTGTGCAAAGCTGCACAGATTTCATATGGATTTGTTTGTTATTACAAGGCCCATGAGGTCATAGTGGCTTAGTGTCTCAAGTTTGATGAGCAATCAAATTTCTTCTCCAAACACAGTTCACAGCAGAACATAAACATACCTGGTTTTGAAGTTACAGTCAGCTAGACAAAAACAAAAACAATAAAAATGATACAGAGCTTCAAAACAAAATGATAGGAATTAACAATGATTGCTATATTACATCTTCTCTTCAATGAAGTTGCCCGGATTACAGATGTAAGAACGCAAGATTGATCAAGCCATTAAAGAGAATTCAAAAATTAATAAAGAAAACATTAGAAATGATACAGAGCTTCACTAGACAAGATGGTAGGAATTCACCAATGGTTGTTATATCACACATTGTTGTCTTCAAATTAGTAAAACTGATGTTAATGGAAACAACTTCACCCACTCAAGATACAGAATAAGTGTAGACTTATTTTAATGTTACAGTAATTGGTTGGTAAATAATCTCTAAATTCTTACCTGCTTAAACAAGGCGTCATAGCTAGCGAGTAGCATCACTTGTCAGAAACACTTGTAGCAACGATTTCTTCAAAGCTTTCATCACAACTTCTTTATTCAAAGCTTTCCTAAAACACCATTAAAACTTGTGGTCTGTAATTTCAAACTACTTTTAACTCAGGCTAAATAAAAGTATATGAGTTTATGTCATTTGTTTGCTTACTTGTTTGTTTTTCTTTTTGGGTCCTAGAGACAGAGCCCAGGGGGACTCTACCCCTGAGCGACATCGCCACCCACCTTTATGTGTTCATTGTTTATCTAGACAGAGTCTCACTAAGTTGCCCAAGTTGGCTTTGAACTTGCTATCTTCCTGTCTTAGCCTCCTGAGTAGCTGGGGGATTACCCACAGTTTGGGTTTATAATTTCTGTTTTTCTCAGTCCTCAATACTAGGTGCTTAGATTGCTTCCTTGAACTACCTAATTCTATGCCTCAGGGTCATCCTCCTACACTTTACAACTACTGTCGAGGTTAGGTAGAGTCTTAGAAGTAGAATTGTTATGTTGCAGAATCTGTGCCTTTTATATTTGATAGAGTGGTGACAAATTATTTTGTAAAGAGGCTGTTGCAATTTATACAGTACATTAAAATGCATTTTCCATTATCCTTGCTGATACTATTTTAATATATTTATAATTTTAAAATATTTTACCAATATACAAGGCAAAAAGAGTAGTTTGGTTGTCAGAATTTCATTGCTTTCATTATTATAAGCTTTTGGACATCTTTGTGTTTCTGTCTCAATTTTCTGTTAGAGTGCGAGGCTTCCTTACTAACCTGCAGATGTTCTTTACATGTTAAGTAAATGAGTCCTTTGGCATGAGTTGCAGACATCTTTTTCATTAGTGTTTAATCTTTCACTTAATTTTGCCCCAGGGAAAACTTTAACTTTTACAAAATCAAATTGATCAATCTTCATCTTTGACTTCTGAGTTTTACATTATACTTTCTTTTAAAAATTCAAACCCTTTTGTTTCCCCGAGTGTTCTGAGGTACGAGGCAGAAGAGCTGCACCTGCCGAGGGCTTTCTTGCTGGCAGAGTCCCAAGCACAACGGCACATGCTTGGAAAGAGACAGGGAGTGTGTTGTGCATGTGTCTCTCCGGGCTCTCTTACAAAGTCACTAGTGTTCGGCTGTGGGAGGACCACTCTAATGACCTCATTTACCTTACTACCCAAAAGTCCCACCTCGAAACTCTGTAATTAGATTAAGTTTTCACCCTCAATAGCTCACAGTTGGGGATTAGATTTTAATACATAAAGACTTGGGGGACACAAATCATATTCAAACCATATAATTCTCTTTCCTTCTTTCCTTCCTTCCTTCCTTCCTTCCTTCCTTCCTTCCTTCCTTTCTTTTTGGTATTTTTGATACCGGGTTTCACTATGCAGTTTAGGCTGGCCTCAAGCTCACCATGTAGCCCAGGCAGGCTTTGCACTCATAACAATCCTCCTACCTCAGCCTCTCAAGTGCTGGGATTATAGATATATGCTGCCATGCCTAGATGAAAAATCATAAATCTTAAGTACAGAAAAGTTTGCCTATCTTTTATCTTGGGATTGGAAGGCTATATGGTATAGTGATTAAGTAGATGTGCTTTGGAGTTGAAATCACACTTGCTGTGTGATCTTGGCTGAATTACTCAGCCTCTCTGGTCTCACACTGACCCTTTGTACCCATCATACATTGGCATTGTGACATAGTGCTTGACAGGGTAAATGCTGAATTAATATTATTCCTTTTTATTTTTAATTTGGTGCTTTCATAGTTTTATTTACTTTAAATATTTATTCATTTAAATATGTATTCAGTTAGTTTCCATACAAGTAGCAAAGCAGAGCTCTCATAACTGTTTTCAAAATTAAATCTTAGGAGTTTTCTAACTAATTTTTTTTGGTACCTGGAATCGAACTCAGGACCTTGCCAGGCAGGCACTTGTGCCACCGAGCCATATCCCCCACCTTCTAACTAATTTTTGTATATGGGAAATTTATCAGTTATTACAACTCAGTCACTTGCTTATTTCTCTTAACTTTTGCTAATTTCTCATTTGATTCTTTTAGACTGCAATGAGATCTACAGTGTAGCTTCCTCCTTGCCAGTGTGCAAACCTTATTTTTCTCTTATATCAAATTGTATTTTTAAAACCTCTAGGACAACGTTGAATATGGCAGGAATCTAGGGTTGGCCATTCAGCGTCATCCTGGATTTGTTTGAGACAGTATTTTAACTGTGAGCATTTTTTGGCGGCCTCTCTGACATCTATTGCCTTTTCCTCTTACCAATAATTCCCACATATTGCTTTGGAAGTGACATCCATGTTTTATTCTCAGCCCTGCAGTTTTGGGAAGAGGAACCCCACTCACACCTGTGCAGAAATGTCTTCCCTGAATTTTCAGGGCATCTGTAAAAGGCCCTAGCTGCTTGAGATACAAAAACGCGTACAATATGAAGGTAAAGTTTGTCTTCTGATAATATTTTACTTTGCACATACTGGAGGATTAGATCAGTAGTCATTTTTTTCTAGCTGTTTGTTCTAAAACAAAGGAAAATAACTCTTTTTCCTATCTTGTCAAAAGGGCCAAAGTGTTATGTTCTAGACTATTTCTTTAGGTTAGTGGTAGAATCTATGGCACACAGGCCACAGCAAGATGTTTGTTATCATTGAAAGCTCTAAAACCTTCACTGCCAATGCTCTAGGTCATCCTAAGGTGCTGCAAATTCTACAGCCCTGGTTCTCTAAGTGTTTAAGCTTCCAGGAAGAATGAGGTGGGGACTTTGGAGATAGCTCTACATTATACAAAGCCACACAGAGTGACCTGGTCCCTGTAGGAATTTAACTGAAGAGTTAATATGAGAACCCACAGTGCTTTCCACCCTATTTCAAGGAGCAGAGTTTTTTGTCCATCTTTCAGAAAGGAAAAGGATGAGACATGGATGACATCACTTCCAAAACAGTATGAGCAGAGCTGCTCACGTTCTCTTATTCTCTGACCTTTTCCACACAAAGTATGCAGCCATCCTCGTAGGGATTTTTCGACTGGCTTTCTTGACACTGCCTAGGAGTAAGCACGAGGGCCAAAGAGGATAGCACAGGGGTTATGACATAGATCATAAGAGCTAATCTGTCTCTGATCCAGAGTATCCCCTGTGTGTATTCAGAATTCATAAAGTGTGTAGTAAAAGTCCAGCAGTACGTAATTTGTGAAACTACATTCTCCATGACACATCTAGAATTTGCACTAGCCCAGAAGGATGCAACAGATGTCACCGCCATGTATCATTCAAGTCACTGTGGCAATATCAATTTTGGCAGTTCCCAGAGGGGTGGCCTCACTGTTGATTTATCATCATGGCAGAGGGATCAGTTCCAGAAAACTCCCTTTGGCCCTTCCAGCCATAATAGTCCCTGCTCCACAGGACAGGAAACCAAAGCGAATATTTTGCTGATGGTAAAGATGATCTTTTGCACCTATGCATCCTGAGAATGAGGAAACAACCACATTAAGTGTCCATGTTGGTCCTAGCATGAGAGGGACATGGGCAAGTACATCCCTGGCCTCCAGAACGGCCCTTCTGCCGGCTGTGGTTGTATTTCACATCTTTGGGGAAAATATGACATTTAAGAACAGGTACCTAGTAATTCCTTGGAATGTGTGTATTTCCCTTTCTCCTAGTATAGTTACTAGGGTAATGGCCAGTTTTCCAGGCAAACTTAAGAGAAAAGTCTTACTATATAGTATGGCTGCTTTGCAGTGTATTTATTCTAAGGGCTGCAGGTCAGTGAGAGAGGTCATGCATCTCCTAGGATGATTTGATTTAGGATCCTTCCCCCAAATTTTGCATGATTCTTTCTTGCCTATATATGTCAAGCAACATCTTAGTAGGCTACACATTTATTTTATTTATAAGAACACCCTCATGAACAGTTATAGCCACAAATCCTTGCGGTACCATTCTGTCCTTGTGGTTTGTTGCAGAAATTATGTCTACACTGGATAAGTGTGGTACCACAATGACAGTTCAGGGTGCTACCACAACAGAATTGTTATTCTTGAAATCAAGAAATCTGGTTCTACCACAGAGTTTCTCAAAGAGCTTTGTTCAACTGGCCCATCTGCAACATGGACTTTCAAAGCTTTGTGGAAGACAATGACCCCAGAACAGCAATTACCCCAGTGAAGTATGGTTGGTTGGGGGAAAGGAGGAGCTGAGCAGGTTGCATATAATAGATTTTATTTACCATCCATGTTTCCCTGAGCCTTTGCAGGAAGGTCCTGGTGCTTTGCTCTGACGGCAGGCCACTGTGACAGGCAGAATAACTGGCCTCGGATTGAGAGTTGCTAACGGTTGACCTTAAGATTCCAGGTAATGGGCCACGTTAAATAGATAAGAGTGAAGTAGAGGAGTCAGAACTGGAGAATTGTTATCAAAAAAAAAAAAAAAGATTTTCATTGCTGATTCTGCAGGTGCTGGAAGACCCTCAAGTCAAGGAATGTGGAAAGGGATAGCCTTTAGACACTAGAAGAGATAGCATAATAGATTTTTCCCTAGGAAGTCCAAAAAGGAATGCAAGTTTACCAACACATTCATTTTATCTTAGGGAGATCCGGTTTCAGACCTGTGACCTCCAAAACTGAGATTAAGTTTATGCTGTTTTAAGCCACTTAGTTTGTGATCATTGTAGCAGTGGCCACAGGGAAAGAATATAGCCATTGTCTGATCCCAGGTTTTACGTTAATGTCGCTCTGAGGTTTTGGAGCTGATGTATTAAATACTAAATCTCAGATGAGTTTACCTATGAAAATGAATTTAGCCTTATCAAGCCTTGTATTCCATGGGATGCTGCTTTCAGGGGAGTAAAAGAGTCCTGACTTATACAGCACTTTCTGACTTCTAATTTATAAACATACCACGGTTCACTTCCAGCTATAAACGGGCAGGCTCTTACTCCACTGAGCCATATCCCCAGCCGCACCGGCTATAAACATACAGCTGAATGCAGCGTGGTAGCCTGCCATTCTGTGACGTTTTCCTTCTGTAGATACAATAGAGTTAAGTAACTTCCAACACGTGGATAATAACAAAAGATAGGAAGATAACTAAGAATTTGGAGTATTTATTACCTTTATTTTTAATATACTTACTTGTAAGTTTTAGTAAGTTGTTTTCAATAACCACCTTGCAAAATTTCTGAAAACTTATCAGTCAACTCTCATGAGCTGGTCTAAGCCATCTCTTGCATACCATTGATGATACTGGAAAAATCCTTTCCTCCATCACCCTTACAATAGAATGAATTCTCACCTGTGCCCTGCAGCACGCATGGGTACAGTGAGAACAAGTTGGGTGTTGTCCATCCAGGCTACCCTGAGATCTAGTTCCTGTTTCAGGCTTGGTAGTGGGATGCGTTATGGAGAGAACTGGCATCTCCTTATGAGTCACTGCCTGGCAGGCAGAGATTGAAAGATTTTCTGCAGGTGGTATCTTCAGAGGGGACTGGAGCTGCTTCTGAGGACAGGCAGATGTAACGGGCCTTCGGGACCCCGCCACTTCGTGTTGCCTGATGTCCTCATACTTTATCATAGAGTCCCACTCCTTTCCCAGTTGCAGTACCTTGTTTGGTGTGGGTGATTTTCAAACAGGAACCTGCATCGGAATTGCCTGGGTGCTTGTTAAAACTTGGGGCCTCAGCCCCGCCCCTAGAGTTTCTTGAAGCCATAGGCCTTTAGTGGGGCTGAGAATTTGCATTTATAATGAGTCCCCATTGGCCCTGTTGCTGCAGGTGTAGGGACTGTGCTTTGAAACTTAGTTTGAGAGACCCTATGGGTTCCAATACCTATTGCTGTAATTTTGCAACCCAAGAATCAGGTGTTGGGCTTGGATCCCGGCTACATCCACCTGAGATGATAGGAAAAGCCAGGTTCCTTGAATGCTGCCAGAAAGGATGCTGGCTTTCTACTTGTTGTCCCCGCAGAACATTTCTGGCCTTCAATTTCTCCTCCTCCCTTGAATTCTGTGAGGAAAGGCCTGCGGGCCCTAAAGTCTGTAATTACTATTGCCGTTACACTTGAAGTGCGACAGACCCCTCCAAAAATAACAACTTAAGGTAATTATGCCATTTGCTCACAGTTCTGGGAATCAACTGGTAATTTTTTCTTGGTCTGCACAGCTTGACTGGAACTATCATGTCTCGAATGCCATGTCTGAGGCCTCAGCTGGGATGCTGGAGATTCCTGAAGGGACGCTCCTCACAAAGCTCATTCTCCAGGAGGTCACCTAGGTGTCTGTCTTGGTTACTTTTCTCTCGTTGCTGAGACAAAATACCCAACACCCAAAATGAAGGAAGTAAAAGTTTATTTAGCTTACAGTTTGTGGAGGTTTCAGTCCTTACTTGGCTGGTTCTGAGGCAGAATGGCACATGGCAGAGGGGAAACTGTTCACGGCAGCAGAGCACAGCAAATACCACAAGCAAAAGGAGAGGAATGGCTGCAAGCAGCCTCTCTCCTTCCCTTACATTGTAAACAGTCTACCCCCGCCCAGGGGGCATGTATCTCTCACACAGTCTCCATGCCCTCCTCTTCCACAGGCTCAGGATGTTTACAAAGCGCCTTGGCTTCCTCCTGAATCACACAGTTAACCTTTAAAGCTTCCCAAATTAACATAAGCAACATCCCACAAGGGTAAGGGCATATCCTGTTTACCCCAAGATTTACAACTGTTGAGTTACTTAGTTAAACCTCTAGACTCCCCAAGTTGACACAATGTATCAACCATAACAGTGTCCTTACATGGTGGCCATAGGGTCCTTGCCAACTAGTAGGAGAAAGGCGTACCACAAATGCATGTGTGCATCTTCTGTTGGTGTCACATTTGCTAATATCCCATCAGCCAAAGTAAGAAGGTGGTTAAGGTCTGAACCATGGTAGAAAAATAAACTCTACCTCTTTCCTCATTGTAAAAAATGCAAAATATGGTGCCCAATTTTTGAAACTACCACAATAAGCGCAGTCACTCCAGCAAAGAAGAGCCCTAATCCCTCAGTTGCTGAGTACCTTACCCTTGTACTTACTCCTGCAACTGCTGCTGGACAATTTGGTCCGTCATGACTCTTACATACACGTTACCTGTGCTCTGTTTGCCTCCACAAAGGTTATCTATGAAATCATCTAATACATGAGCAAAATAACCCCATGGTTTTATCTGGAAGCTCAGTTTCCTGGGACCACTTCTCAAGTGAATTCCTGAGTGATTTGTGGCAGGCAAAAGATGGTACACTCCAACTGGAAACTATGAGGCGAATTTACTGAACGGGAATTTATTTGTCAAGGTGTGTGCAGATGAAAACAAGTGGGTGAGGTTTAACACGGCTCCCTTGCAGGGAGCTGTCAGAACCCAGGTGTGAAGGGCCAAGAGGGGCAGGGGTTTCCAGGACTCCAACAGGAACACTGCACAGCAACAGCTGCCTGGCAGGAGCTGAAGTTTTCAATAAAGAATGTAGCCAGCTCCTAATAAACCAACAGGGCAAGAGCCAGGGCGAAAGCCCTCGCCTCCTGCCACATGCTCTCTTACTAGTGCTTCCCCTTGGCCAATCCCAGTTGGTAACAGCCCTACAGGGGAAAAAACTCCCATCCTGAACGATATCTGGGATGAGTTTGTGTTCTCTAAAATTGAAGAATGAATTTTAGGGACAATGGAGGTTAAGAGCAGAACATATTTATTGAGGGAAAGAAAGCTTCTGTCCAAGAGAGGGACAGAAGAGGGGCCCAAGTGGGTTGCCTAGAAACCAGTCTTTTCTAGGGAATTTTATAGGGCAAAACCACAAGGTGAGGCGGGTCCAAGGTGGCAAACATGGGAACTTGCTAGGGGTGCATGAAGTGGGGCAAAACTATGGTCAACCAGTAAGAATTGTTCAGGTAAGATTGGTTAAATTGGGATCAAATGGGGAAGCAAGTCACATAGCAGGCAGGCATGAATACAGAACAGGGGCTTTTCCTGTAGGGGGTTGGGCTAGTGACTCTTCTGGGCTTTTTTAAGGTGATGGCTACCTATTCAGAGTATCAATCCCAGAGGTCCATCCCTAGGGAAGTAAGTGGGCGCATCGGTTTAATTTTTTGTCCACAGCTGGAGGTGTCTGTCTCCCCCACGGTTGCAAGGTATCTCACCTTCCGCACTGGCTCCTTCAAGGGCCTGGCCCTGTTTGCGCCTATAATAATTTTAATATTTCTATCTAATTCAGCTGCCTGTAACAACAGAAGCAAAGGAGAGACCACTGATGTGCCCTAAGGTGGTTGTGGGGATAGGGCGGCCAATCTGCCCCATGCCTGGGTCCAATTTATAGGTTGTGGGTCAATTCAATTTAGTACTATTGGAAGTTGTACTTTGTACTATTGTACTTTGTACTTTCAATTTAGTACTATTTCGAAGTTGTACTTTGGCTGTAGTAGATTCTCTGAAAGTGCATGGTCCAAGAATGTTATCACTGCAATCAAAATGTTATAATTAGAATGATGTCGCACGTGCTTGTACCAGACAAATGAGAATTCCTCAAAAAACAAGTAGAAAGATAGCAACAGACCCCAGCTTTTGGTTTTATGTAATTTAGGGTGGGTGACACCACTCTATGGGAAAGTTCTGGTTTCTGATTTTCCTTGACCCAGTGCAGAGCTGTTCTGAGCAGCAGATGGCACTGTTGCCTACTCTGTTGGCAATAAAAAGCCCTGGGTAGAAGAAATAGCAAAATATTTGTCAGCTGGGAAAGCTTGTCTAAGACTACTGCAATCCCCATCCTGTCTTTGCAACTACTCATGTGATGGGGAAGTTAGGAACAAAGCCTGTGTGGCTCAAGGCTGCACTTCCATAGGTCCCTGTCGCCACAGTCAGCAGTGGTCTCCTCCAGAGGGGGCTGGTGGAGTTAGCATAAGAGGATGTGGCTCCTAGGAAAACGTGACCAGGCCTACTAAGAACATGAGTCCCTATCTTCTCCTTTTGTTGGGGTTAAGTAAGTTCTCTACTAACTGTATTCTTTTGAAAGCAGGGAGTAGTGCGGAAGAATAGGGTGAGGAGTGGTTGGAGGGAAGCACTTATTCAAAAGTTTCAATTCCCAGCGGGCCTCCTTCCAGGTCGATCAGGAGTGCGCCTCTTTGTTCTGGCTTGTGGAGATGGGAAGGAGGCACACTCCTAAAGGTCGCGGCTCAGATAATAATGCTCTTCCTTTCTTTGCTCCACCCTCAAACACAAACTGCAGCCCTCCCGGAAACCTGGTAAAGTCTCCTGGGCCGCAGGAAGGATGGGCAGGGCTGGGAAGAAGAGGAAATGGTATCAGCTGGGCTCAGTGGCAGAGGCCTGAAGGCCATGTGCGTGGGGCAGCTGCACCTAGGATGGTAGAATTAAGGAAAGGGCGGGAGAGAAGGGAAACAGAGGTCAGGGACAATAGCACGCACCTGTTTTCGATACAGTTGGAGGTTTGTGCAGCCACAGCAGTTTCTGTGGTAGGCTCGGTTCATGGACTCTCAGCCTCAGGAATGGGTTAGAATGAGGGCAGCCATTGGTCACTCACTGGAGGAGGAGGGGATCTGGGCCAGTCTGGGTCTTAGTTACTTAGATACAGACTTTAATTTGTTCAATTTTGTATTTTTTTATGAATACTGTTTTGTCCTTTGGAAAATGTAGTACATGTATAACAAAATGTGCCTTAATTTTAACACTTTTGCAAGAATTTTCAAACATTCCTTAAACCAAAGCAGGTCTCTTTGTCAGTAGGGTAGAACTGCCATCCTGGTGACCTCTTAGGAAGACCTCTGTGTGAATTTGGATGTGAATCCCCCAGAGTAGGGGTCATGTCCTCATGTTGATGCCACATGGCTGGGAAACACACAATGGGCACTTGATACCTAAGTGGGAGTACTTGTCAGTGAAGACTTTCTACCCCTGTTGCTTCCTTCCTCTGTCTATATGGAAAGACAGCAAGCCAACAATGGTTAGGGTGACTCTCAGTATTTATCGTTCTGGCCATCACTATGCCCAGGCTTTGGGGAGAGGAGCACAGTTTTGGGGACATCATGGTGAAAGGTCAAGGTGAGAAGGCTCAGCAGAAGTGAGGGTCTGGGAGGTCTCCTTATCCCTGGGGAAGGCGGTGTAAAGACCCTCAGAGAGGATCCACCAGGCAGGTACCAGTGGGTTGAGAGAAAGGCAGGCCCCCGCTGAGGCTCTGTGTGCTTTAGCAGGGCGCCTCCTTGGCAGCGTGAGGGTGAGCAAGCAAAGGCGTGAGGATTGGTGAGGTGAGAGGACCAGCCCAGGGAGGCCACGGGGCTCAGGTGAAAACTGGTGAAGACTCGACAGGAAGAACACTGGAGTGAAAAGGAGTGGACTGATGCCCACAAGATCAAGGAGGAGGCAGAGTGGACACACAGCACAGGGGCCTGGGAGGTCTGCTCAGCTCAGGAGAGAAGAACGTAGCTGCAGACTGTGTGAGGTGGGGAAGAGACCCTTTTCTCCCTGCTCACAGGGACTGAAGGGTAGTGACAGGCTCTGGTGACAATTCAGACCGTACAGAGGTGGTGGATGGAGAAGATGATGAGGTAGAAATAAATGTGTCTGGGCCTTGGATTTGGGTACATGTCTGGTACTGGCTTTCCCCGTCCCTGGCCTCTCTTATAAGACCAGAGGGCTGCAGGGTCATTCCCGTAGGGGCAGAGGTGTCCTGATCCTCTCCAGACCAGGCCACTCCACAGCTATTAGAAATTGGTGCTCAATGGATGTAATGTGAGTGGCTTTCTCTACAACCTTCCATTTAGAGCAGAGCATCCAAACCACAACTGTACACTGGTGCTGCCTGAGGAGCCTCAGAAAGCGAGCTGGGTTGGGCCCAGCTTACTCTGCTTGGTCCAGTGTTCAGACTGAGCACTGGGATTTTACAAGCTCCCCAGGTAACCCTGATGAGCCAGCTGAGTTTGAGAACCAGCGAGTACGGCAGGCTCGCACATGCCACACAGCCTACTGACAGCTCTGCCCGTGCACTGTCTCCTTCAGGCTTTCTCACTGGTGGTTCTCAAAGTGAGGTTCCCTAAACCAGCAGCAGCTTCTGGGCACTAGTTAGAAATGCCGTTCACAGACTCCTACTGATTCAAAAACTCTAAGGGTAGGGCCGAGTGATCTGTTTTAACAAGGGGAAGAGGCAGGTGGTTCTCCCCAGATGAGAATCACTGACTTACCCCAGAGGAATAGAGCTCCACTGATGGAATTTCGGGTATCAGTTCATCATGTTAAAAAATATACTGGGGACAGGAAGATCCACTCAATGTCTCTCAGGTAATACCCAAGGAAATTTTCACACATTTCCTACTCTTGTGATGGAAGGAAAAATGAACATGTTCTGTCCATGCCCCTCATACTTATATAGAATGAAAATGTATTAAATATGCCAGAACAGAAAACTAGTCATTGCTTCCTTCTAAGATGACTCCTCCCCCAGATGTCAGAATGAGCAGGGCTTCTTCTGACCTTTCTCCTGAGTATGTTACACAGTTGTTTGTCATTCTTGACAAAAGACAAAAGACCTGGTCCTCCTGGGTCCCAAGCATACAGGGACACACTGACGTGATCCCCTCTTGCCCTGAGAGCTCTCCCACATGGTGGCTTCCCGAGTGACCTGGTCCTCTATGCCTTTCCTCACTCTCAGACCATCCTAGATCTGGGTGTTGGGTAGAAGAGGGTGAGGAATTGTGTGAGGGGTGTGCTGGACAAATGGTAATAACTGGCTTGACCCTACAAAGGTTACCCCTCCTTATTCCCATTTATCCTTTAACTCCTTCCAATCTTTTTTTTTTTTAATCTAGGAGAAACTAGCAATGTGAGAATAAAAGAAGCCACAGGAGGCTGCTCAGTGCAGATGGTAAAGAGGGTCCTGACTCAAGCTCCTTTCCCACAAAGGCTGGCATTTGCTACCTGCACAACTCCTGGTGTTTTGCAAGCGAGTAGATCTGGGGTTCTTCACTGCAGGACTTTCCAGAACTTTGGCGATATAAATGAGCTCCATTAACCTCCAAAAAAATAGTTCCATCTTGCAGGATTTTTCAAACACTTTTAAACATAGAAGCCTATTTACACAGGTTCTGTATCTAAGACTCTTTCTCCCTAGGCAATATCCAGGGGAGACTCTTCCAGTTGTGGTTAGTGAGGAGCTACCAGTGACTAGCATGGTGGGAAGAGGAGAGGGATTCTAAGTTTTTGGATATCGTTCCTATAGCCTCATTGCTGAGTAAATGGGCAAAAGATTTTCCCTTTATCGTAAATGACAGATTGACTTTCTAAGTCCTTAGTCCTGACTACTCCCATTCATCTCTGATTTTCTTCTGAACCTTAAACAGGAAATACGAATCAAACACATCCCCAGGAATTCCTTTAACTGCTTATGTATGACTTATGCTCAATCTACAAGCCAATGTAGGCATTTTATTGTCCTAAAGTGACGTCAGCTGAGCCAAGGACCCCAAGGCCGCCAAGACCTCACTGCCTGGGAGGGGATATGGGTTGGAAGCTTCTCCTCCCCACCATTTCCTGTCCTGACGAACTAGTGATCCTGCTCCAGAAGCGCCATGGAGCAAAGAGCTCAGCCCAGCTCCTGGGAGTACCCAGAGCAAACCGAAGTCCAGGGCGCTACGTTGATCACACAGATCTGGGAGATCAGGGACAAAGCGAACCTGGCTTTATTTTTGGCAGCTGTATGTATAGATCCTTTCCTACTGAAATGAGATCAGTGTGGCTCGAAGGTCCAGGGCAACCACCAGGAAGGTGACGGGGGTGCCTCAGAGGCCAGATGGCGAGCTGGACTTGGGGCGCAGGGGTGCTATGAGCAGCGGAGCTCCACCCTGACAGCGTATTGGCTGTTGTGGCCTCCAGCTTCCTCCTCCTCTGGAGAACTGCCTGAGGCTTAGTGGGGGCCTCGTCACCCCCGGCCCTTGCCTGTGGGCAGCACTCCTGCCATGTGCCCAGAGTGTGGCGCACTGAGATCCCGTGGGCTCACTCAGGCCGGGCTCCAGCTAAACCCACCTCTTTGCCCACATTGCTCTCTTCCTTGCTCGTTCTGCTTCTCTTCTATGCAGGCTGTCAGATTTAGCAAATAAAAATAACCATACTCAGTTAAATTTCAGATGACCGATGAATATTTTTATATGTCGTATTCAATATTTGCGTGATACTTGTGTTACAAATAATTCATTGGTTATTTAAAATCTTAAGTTACCCGGCACCCTGTGTTTTATCTGGCAGCCCTAGTTCTACCCCTTCTCCTGACAGCAGGCCTCCCATAAGTCATCTGCAAGGAATTCCCATCTTGATCAAGTCCTGTCGTGGGAACCCCAAAGCAAGCAGGGGTGTGGAGGGCAGTAAAGGAGTGCATACAGTCTGAGTCCCTTTCTTCAAATTTGCTTGATGAGATGCCTGTAAACAGAGTCCCTTACCAGTGGAACTATGGAAACCTGAGGACCAGACAAGGCTCTGCTGGGCCTGGGAAATAGCGCCCACTCAGTCTCCCCAGGATCTTGCATTCCTGGGTCTTATCCAGTGGAGCACCAATCTCCATAGGAAGTTGTGCCAACAGACTTTGGCTTAAACAATGTCTCTTCCACAGCCCTTGGCTTCCAGGAGAAGACTAGGAAAGCCCCTCACTGACTTGGGTCCCTTCATCTCTACACCTTTCTGTACAACCATCCAGCTGCACACAGCTGTGCTCACTGTGAGGCATCCATGGTGGCAGAGCCTCTGAATACATACGTGAAGTGTGCCTAGACCAATGCTATAAGGCTGGCTGTGCAAAACAGACCCCATGGGACTCTGATGTGTTCTGCAGACTCATCTGTCATAGGGCAATATTATCTAGCATACCAAGGTACAGCTTAGACTCCAATGTGCAAATAAACCTGGGATCTTGTTAAAAGGTAGGTTCTGACTTTGTTTATGTTAAGGCCTGTGATTCTGAATTTCTGACAGCTGGAGCAGGGGATCCCAGGCAGTAGTAGACCCCATTAACAGTGGAGAAAGCCACCTTGGAAGGGTGAACAGCAGAGCTGGTGTTTGTACCCAGAGCCTATGTTCTTCACCGCTAAATCAGATAAGTGGGGAAGCAGATCAAAGACTGGGGAGACTGGACAGGCAAACACATGAACGGACAGGATTCTGGACCAGAAGACTCAGAAGCATGGCTCTAGTGTTTACCACTAACTCTCCCTGCCTGTGTTTGGGATGTCGCCTAACTTTTGTGTTGCGACAAGACGGAGTCAGAGCAGTGACCCCCTCATAGTCCATGGCATCATGCAGGTCAGTTGGCAGATGCCAAGCATGTTGGAAAACATGCAACAACTGGGAGCCGTTTGTAACATAACCTCAGAGACAGTTGTCCTTGTATAGCAAGGCAGTCCCCTGTGGAGGACTTGGATGTCACACAGATGGGCAGCTGGGCCTGGGCCAGACTGGGACCAAACACAGTCCTCTTCCTGTCTGCTTTTCCCATTGTCTTGCAGTGGTTTCTGTTTCTTTAGGGTGGAATTTAGATGATTCTGTTCTGGCCCTGATGCTGCGAGAGGGCTGTGTGGGCATGCTGCCGCTGGCTCCTATTGGAAAGGATAATGGACTCTAATGGGAGGTGGCGTCAGGTTCAAAGCTCAAATGTAGCAGCGACCACCCCTGTGCCATCTAAGGGCATGTCACTTCTGGGAAAATGCAGAGGTGCATCAAAGCATTACCCAGGCAACCCACTTGGGCAGACGCTGCCTGTACCCAGGCAGTTCAGCCCCCAGCTCATTTTCTCTCGATAGAGTCAATAGCTTAACGCCCTCAACACCTATATCCTAGTGGCACCTTCTCCCTCACTTGCCTTCTGCAGGCTGAGTCTCCCGGGGAGAGCAGAGAACTGCTGTAAGTTCAATCCGTGCTGGCAGCAAGGCATATCTAGTGCCCACCTAAAGCACAGACCCCTGTGTTCTTGTCACCGCTGCAGAGTACCTAAGCCTCAGCACATAAAAGGCATTGTCACTTGTGGACTGCGATGAGATTCTTGGCACATCGTCAACCCCTAGGAAGCAGAACACTTAAAAGCTTTCAAAAGAGAGACAACTGCTGGGTAGCTGGGAAGGCATAGCTTTTCATCCTTAGCTGTGAATTATACATAAGATTATGACTATTATGATTCTTTAGGATTTGAAATATAGAAAGGTTTATTCCTGGTTCTTTTTTTTTTTTTTTTTGTAAGTACAAGTAACCTTAATAACAGCAAAAAGTGGTCACTTAAAGCGCTTTTTCAAATGGTTGGTCCTGGAGCAGCGCAGTGTGATAGGACTCACTGCTTCTAGGGAAGCATCCTTCACACATGCTCTCTGACGGGACCGATTCGAGTCCATTGTGGCCTGTAGGACTGAGGGTAAAATTTGTAATCTTTATTGTAATTATTCCTTAATTTAAATTTAAGTAACCGCCCATAGCTCATGGCTACTGCCTTGCACAGCACAGTAGTAGAGAAAGCGTTTTCTGTAATCCAACCCTCGGGAGGCTTATGAAGCCATAGCATGTGGAATATGAAGGGATTCTGACAGTCAGCAAGTTAAATAGAAAATATCGGCCAGCCAGCAAATTGTTTCCCCGACCTGCCCGCTCCATGGGAGGTTATCTACAAGGGTAATAATGTAATGAATAAAATTTGTCTTCTTTTCTACTTACCCAGCAGAAAGAATTAGTTATTATGGTTCAGAGGCTATTAATGAGCAAGGCCGAAAATTGTAAAACAATGTAGAGCGTAATGTGGTGCTACTAAGGGAACGCGAAGAGGACTCTCGGTATGGGAAGCTGGAATACTCCGTCTCGGAGAGGTAAACCATTTTGCTCCCCTTCCCCATTTTTTCCCTTCTGTCCAGTATCTTCTTTCATTTCTCCCCGCACCCTCCTCCCTCACTGCCCACCCTAGTCTATGAATCAGTCCCAGTGCGAAGCCCTGATGGAGACACCGCCATTCTGGCTGGAAAGGATGATGACCCTGTAGCAGAAGTGACTGTTACTCCTGTGGGACGTGAAGACAAGCATGCCTTTGTTTTCTTTAAGCCACACTGCCAAGCTGATGGAAAGTTGGCCTCAGATGCATTGGCTGGCAGCCCAAGACCAGGCCCCTGGGTGCCACATGCAGCGCTTCTCCGCTGAGGCCCTCTGGGTGTAGAGCAGAGCTGACTGAGGGTCCGGGGGCTCTAGGACCCACTCTGCACTCTGGCACGGTTTTGTCTGTCCTCCCAGGGTGACTTCTCAGTGAGCACTGGTTTCCTGGAACCACAGACAGAAGAAAGAAAGGTGGTCAGTGTCTGTGGCCTGAGGGAATATAAGGGCCTGACGCCTTTTTAGAACTGGGAAGGGGAAAACTTGAGAGAGTGAAACCTGAAGCAGCCACATTTTCGGTGATCAGAGGGCACGTGTGGCTGGTGCTACTGTACTGGACAGGGTAGGTAAAGAACATCTCCACCACTGTGGTAACTTGTACTGGTCAGTGCTGGTCCAGACCATTTCCTTGGAAAAGATTTTACATGTATGAAGTCATTTATTTTTAGAACAGAGCAGCGAGTTATGTACAGTAAGTCCCTGATTTATGGACTTTCACACTACGAACCTTCACAGGTGCGCCATTTAAGATTCACAGGTGTACTGTACAAGACTCCCTTCATAGGAATACAGGCAGAAGTGACCTATTCTCCCAGAGTGGAGCTCACTCACGAGTCAGAGACTTACCGTAGTGACATTACTCTCCTTCTAGAGAGTAAAAGACGAACCCAGAAAGGCAACCAGGGAACCAGGTCAATAGGCAAGTTAAGTTTTCAGTCCAGGTCTCTCTGACTTTTGATCATAGATTACCTCATCTTGAGAGGCTATGCACTTCTGTGACCATGTATGTCTATCACAAGACTGTGTCAAAGCAATGTGCAGAAAATCCTGTGAGAACACTGCGATTAGAACACACAGGTGGTGTTTAACAGCTGGAGGAATGGCTTCTTATCTGTAAGTGGTAGGTTGCATGAGACAGTAGGAATCTCTGTCTGTCAGCAGCCAGTTTCAGCGCCAGAGAGATGTGGGAATCTCTGCAGTCTGTCCTCAGTGCCTGAAATAACCAGAGATAAACTCCAGGCTTGATAAACAATGGTGTGATTGTTCTCCTCCCTGCTTCTGAGCACAACAGCACGTTATTGGCTAATGGAAGCCTAATTGTGACCAGGTTCACATCTTGGAGGTTTGTTAAGACAGGAAACTGTGAGGGCCTGAGTCTCAGCAACCTCCTGAGGGTCCCCCATCGGGGCTTCTAGCAGCCGGCTTCCCAGTCTTCTTGGTTGAAGTCAGAGAGGATGCTGGGCTCAGACGGGCAGTGCAGGACCCTGGCGTGGAGAGGGAAGGCAGACTCTCCGCTTTTCTCCGTGTTTGTGGGTATCAAAGGGGGTCTGAAAAGACAGCCTGCTTTGCAGCAGGTCAGTGGTGCATTCATGGCGCTCAAAGGTCTGAATAGGAAACATACAGAGAAAGCAGAAAAGAACAAAGGAAGACTGGAAAAGGAGATTAAAGATTTTTTTCTTTCATTAATTTTCCCCACTTATGGTTTATGTGCTACACATTGGATTACACTAGAAGCATTTAAAAAGGTTTAACTCTTGTTAATGTGCCACAAAACTGTGTAAACAGAATTTTGCCTAGATGCAAGATTTTCAAAGGAAATATAAGGATCTTTTTTGTTAAGAAAACAAAATAAAATCCATTTAATTAATGAAAGGTGCTTACTATTTGCACTGTATTCTTTAATTTCTAAAATACCTTTCCATAGATTATTTCATTAATTATTAGTCCCAACAATTATAAACATTATTACACACCCTAAAGCAGATTTATTATCCAAGTGACCTTGGGTAAGATCTTGAATCTGTCTCAGTATCAGCTTCCTTGGGCGTTAGGTGATATCTATTTGTCAAGATTTTATGCCATCAACAGGTTAACCTATATCATTCAGAACCATCTGGAGGGAGAAAAAGGGGGACAGGGCTGGAGTTAATAGGACCCCATCAGGGACCAGTGACTAAACGCTTAGTCCTAGCTCAAGCCTGGTAAGAAGAAGCAAAGAGGAAATCCTATAGTCAGTGTTGAATACCCAAAGGAAGTGACTGAGTGTGGCAGACACCACCTGACATGACCACCAAGTCACACCCTGTGTAAGACCCTCCCCTTGAGCACAAGCAGAGCCCATGACTTGCTTCTGAATAAGAGAAGATAGCAAAGCCTACCGACGTCACCACCTCACGCTGGCTTGCATTCTGTGATAGTGTTATGGGTGCCTCTTCCACAACTAGGTCACCTCGTATAGCCGAGGCAATAGATGTCTTTCCCTTGATTAGGTTATTTCACAGAAGAAGGAGACTCTCCCTGGGTAGCTTTGAAGTAGGCCACCATGGGTGAGAGGGCCATATGGTGGGGGATTGTGGATGATCTAAGGACTGAAGGCCTGCAGTTCCCCCAAAACCAGGACACTCAGGCACACAGCCCCAAGGAGACGAGTTCTGCCAATACCTTGAGGACGTGTAGAAGCAGGATTCCTCCTCTGTTGAATCTCTCAGTGAGAACACAGCCCAGCTGGCACCTTGACTACAGCTTCTCGGAGCCTGAGCAGCATGCAGCTCAGCTAAGCTGTGCCTGTATTCCTGCTGCATGGCAACTCTAAGATGATAGATATTACTCAAGCCGTGGAATTTCTGGTAATTCATTTCATAGCAAGATAACTAATACACAAGGGTTTGAAGAACACACTGTTCCACCAGCTGTCTGACAGCGGACAGAAAAATCCAGCCGTTCAAGGTCCCACATGGAAGCAGCACGGGAGTCCACCTTGACCACCCACAGCAACATGCCATGGGGCACAGTGTTGTCTTGGGCAGGAGAGTGTGTGGGGCCCCTGTCCTTGGCTCTAGGCTGAGGTATTTTTTAACCCATACTATCTGAATGGAAGGAGATGCTGATGTATGGGATACCACCCCCTGGTTGACAGAGAGATGGCCTGGTGCCTATTAGGAACACCACACAGGCCAGGTAAGGAGGCTGCTTCTTAGGGTAGCAGTGGGGGTGAAATGAGTTGACGGATATAGAGGCCTACTTTTCCACCTGGTAGGGCTCAGGGATATATTTATTATTCCTCTCCTCCACAAGAGTTGAGGATATTATGAGTCAAAGAGGACAAAGAGCTACCAAGGAGTTCACCTTACTTCCAACACAGCAGTTCATTCAAAGGATAGGTGACTGACTGGGGATCAAATGTTTCTAATTTGGATTCAGAAATTCCAACCCATGATTAAAGCTCTCCATCTTCTCCAGGGAAAAGCTTCCCATCCCCACTCCCTGGGATCTAAGCTTTTCTCTGAGACAGGCAAACTTTAAGGCAGTGGTGTTCGGAAATCTCTAACCAAGTTGAAGGATGCTTAGATGCTTCATATGACCCAAAGTCATAGCCGTCTACACTGTTACCTTATTTGAGTTCATAATTGCAGCCTTTAGCACTGTCCCAACATCTCTCCAGACAGAAGATCAGTGCCTGAACCCTGACAAATGGGTAGCTGTCCTTGATATTGGATCCGGGCAATGTAACATCCGTGCATGAAAATTTTCCTGTATGAGCTGACAGCAGAGCATGTTCAACTCCCATAGCTGCTCCTGCTGGCCACACGGGAAACCACATCACTGGTTCCCCATAGAAATTAACAGCACTATAGTAGTGGCCTTTATACTCTAAATAAAGCTGAATCACAATCTTGAATGCACATTAGAATGTCCTGGCATATTTAGATGAGGAACATTAGAGTCTGAGGGAATACGCATGACATCAGATGTCAGTGTATTTCTTTTCCTTAAAAAACTCTTTGGGAGATTCTAAGATTCAGGCAAGGATGAGGCCCACCAAAGTAAAGGGTCATACATTCAGAGACGGGAGGTATTTTCTTCAAAAATAGAGGTAAGTGAGGACCCCTCAGACCAGGGTTTGCAACTCCCTTTAGATGAGATTCCTCTGCACTGCTTTCTTCACAAATGCTTTTCAGATGTTCTAACTGTAGGCAGCACCTCTGAGGATGCACTTTCCCTGGATCACACTCAGGAAGGGGAAGCTCGGGGCTGAGGACAGATGCAGCCCCCCCACCAACTCTGCCCTGCTGCTCAGGCAGCGAGCTTTCGCAGAGAGCGGGGACAGAACTGCATCCCATGGGAAATCCTGCTTTAGAAGTTTGAAGAAGGAAAGAGAGGCAAACAGACTTGCCGGGATTCCTGACCCAATTTAAAGATGAAAGGCAAGCCAGAAAAATAATTTTTAATGCAAATGTGAAACTCTGAAACTATTCTTACAGGTCAAAAATAGTTATTTAGTACCTTTTTTTTCTTTTGCTAAAGTAAGGGATAAAGTAAGGTTTTCATGCACTTTGGAGGAAGGCCTAGTATTTTATTCTGAGATACTTTTAGACTCAGTAGCTGCATAAGTAAAATAGAGAATATCTTTGTATGTTTCACCTGGTTTCCGCTTTTGTTAACACCTTAGTCATAAAATATTTAGGAAAACTAAGAAATTAACCTTGGTACAATACTGTTAATTGAACTACAACTTCTATTTGTGTTTCACCTCTTTTTCCACTAATGTTGGTCCCTCTGTTCCAGGATCTGGTCTGGGATCACGCATCTCATTTAGCTGTCCTTGCTCCTTATCTCCTGCTGTTGATGAAGTGCCTTAGTCTTCCCTTGTCTTCAATGACTTGGATAGTTTTGAGCGGTAAGGGCCAGTTATTCTGCAGAACGTCCCTCAGTTTGGGTTCGCCACACAGTTTGGGTTCGCCAGGTGTTTTCTCACTGGGCTGTGGTTACGCGGTTTGGGAAGGACACAACAAACGGCTTCCCTTCCCAGACATCACATCAATGAAGACATTTGCCAGGATTCTCCTGTAGAAGCCTGATATTTCCCCTGATTCAGAAGGCTCAGACTTTGAGACTGTGCAAATGTCTTGTTTCTGCTGGACCCCTCTGCCATGCACACCCGCTTGGCAGCTCTGGCCAAACAGTCATTTCTGTGGTTCTGGTGTTGGCGTCTACTTCCTTCATTCCTTCTCTGTTAGTTTTGAATTCTTCTATTCTTGATCATTTGTTAAAACTAGGAATGCATATCAGTATGGACTCATCGATAGCCATCTTTCCTTGTCATAATCCCATCTGATCATTAATCTTGTCACTCAAGTTGCTCCAACTTTGGGAACCCTTGGTGGCTCCTATGCCTCTGTGCTGTGCCCACACCCTTTTTAAAAATACATTTTAAAAATACATTTCTAGCACAAGGTACTTCAGGATCGTTTTGTGTTTTCTGTGTTCCAGCCTCAGAAACAACCCATTCTCTAAAGAATCTCACTTCCTTTATTGGACAATGCTAGTTAGAGACCAAGGTCAGCACAGGAGGTGAACTGATTGCTGCTGGAGTATTTTTGCCCCTAGACCGTCTCAGTGGATAGAAGTAGGTAATATCTGCTTATATTTTAGCTCATAATAATATCTCTGACTCCAATCAGGCAGCCAAGGGTTTATCCTAGCTTTCCTCTTTCCTTACCTGTAACTTCTTTTTCCAAGACTGAGAACTGGCTCTGTAATACATTTACTGACTTTGCCTCTCTGGTATAAATGTCATTTCTGAATTCCTAACTTGTCCCTATGGACTTTATCAACTTCAGTACAGTGTTTGTGTATAGATTTTCTTTGTTCTGGTAGCTGATCAAGTTGATAGGAACATACAGTAGGTAGGGTCATATGATAGGTGTAAGTTTAATTTACAAAGCTGACAAGCAGCCTTCTAAAGTAGCTATGTCATTTTGCACTTCCTTCAGCAGCATATGACAGTTCTAGTTGCTCCACATTTTTACCAGCACTTGCTGCTGCCAGGTTTGTTGGGTAAACTACTCAAATCCCTCTCTTCAGTTTTCTCGCCCAGGAAATTCGCATGTATGAGCATTCAGTGAATTAGTATGCACAAAGCAGCAAGAGCAGGATTGTCAGATGAAATACAGGACACAAGGTCAAATGGGAATTTCAGATAAACAATCATTTTAAATATAAATACATCCTATGTAATGTTTGGTACATACTTATCCAATACTATAAAAGAGTTGTTGAAATTTAAATTTAGAAAATGAAAATGCACAATGGCCAAGTTTGAATTTTGGATGGACAATAAAGATTCTTCAGTATAAAGATATCCCAAATATTACATAGGTTGTATTTATACTATAATTTTGTTTTGCTGATCCTTTAGGAATTGCCTATCTGCTCAGTTTTAAGCTAAGATCAGTGCTCTTCACTGAAGGAATCTTTGGATACCCTTGAAGAAGGATTCAAAAGTTCTTGGGTGAGCTTGGGTCATATATCTTGGTAAGACATTTGTTTTAAGTAAAGTTTCGTTGAAGTTGAATATACATGCAAACATCTATACAAAGCACAAGAGCACAGCAGGAGCCCATTTACAAGACCCACACACAGGCCAGGAAGCAGCCCATTTCTAGCCCCCTCCTCCTGATCTACAAGAGCAAACTCATTTGGAGCTGGCTGGCTTTTAAACAGATTTAAGATACTGGTATTTTCTCCCCAGCAGATTACTTGGGAATTTCTTAAGAACTTTTCCTTCCCTAATGGCTTTCTCAGTACTGTCTACGTAAGTGGGTCATTATCTTTTGAATAAAATTGGCAAAGGGAAACAAGTCTGAACCAAGGAAAGGGATCTTATAAATAAGGAGTCTTACAGAATGCTGGCAAGGGCTTAATTGATTGAAAGAACCTGTAATTATATTTCCTTTTAAGTCTTTTTTCAGGGACCAGGCAACAGAAGATTCTTCCACAGCATGCGCTGTGTTCCAGGTGTTGCAAGCATTTTACATTTATTAACTTTTGTAATCCTTACAACAGCATTACAAGAAAGGTGTTATTATAGTGTCTATTTTCCAGGTGAGGAAATGGAGGCACAGAGATGTAAAGCAACTTGCTCAAGATCTCCTGGGCAGCAAGAGCAGGGCTGGGATCTGAGCTTTGGCTCCAGTCTGTGTTTTTAACAGTCACGGTAGAACTTCAGAGATCTGGTGGGCTTCCCTGTCACAGTTCTATTCTCTACGTTGGAAATGCAGCTCTTAATTATTTTGTCTCCATACAGCCCGTTTTGTGTTACTTTTAACAGTTGATTGGACAAGTGAATTTTGCCTATCTCTGTTTATTAGTTTGCTAGCGTTGCTTTAACAAAATGCCAGATTGGAATGTTTAAGCAATAGAGGTTTATGTTCTGATTGCTCTTGAGGCTGGAAGTCCAAGATCAAGGTGCGGGCAGGGTTTGTTTCCTCAGAGAGCCACAGGGAAGGGTTTGTACCAGGCTTACAGATGGCTACGCTCTCGCTGTCTCTTCACACACTCACTGTGTGCACATCCCTTAGGTCTCTGGGTCCCCATCTCTTTTCACAAGGCCACCAATCAGATTGGTTTAGGATCCATCCCAATACACTCATTTTAACTTAATCACCTCTTTAAAGGGCCTGTCTCCAAATACAGTCACATCCTGAGGTCTGGTGTGAACTTCAACATATGAATTTGGGGACACAATTCAGTCCATAGCACCAGTGGGGCGAATGGGCCCCAGCTCAGTAGCAGATACCATGAAAGAACACCCGGTCAAATGGAAGGTGTCTGAGCTGGAAAGAGCCGGGAGAGCAAGTTCTCAGAAAACTCAAGAACAGACGTCCAAACAGCAGTCAGGACAGAGAAGGACGCATGTGCCAGGTAATGATCTGAGCCAGAGGCTGCCATACTTACTGAAGAGGCACTGGAGCTAATGGAGCACTGATTTCTCATTGCAGGTGATAAATCTTACTAATGGCATTTCAAATGTGTTATTCTAAATTTGAATATTTTAATATTAATTTATTCTAATGCCCCCTCAAGTGGATAATGAACAACACCATCCACTGAATTAAAAAGAAAAGGCACAGGCAAAAATTCTTGCAAATTCTCTGCTTTGAAAGTGAATCTATGGAGAGTAAAAATTATTCCAGCAAATCTTATTTCTCAGGCAGGCCTGGGGAAGCATGCCAGTAATTCCAGCACTCAGGAGGCTGAAGCAGGAGGATCAGAAGTTAAAGCCAGCCTGGACTACACAGTGAGACTTTGTCTAAAAAAAAAGGCCCTTGATTTTCTTTTAGTTGGAAATTATGATACTCAGAATTGTATTAAACATAAATGCTAAAATTTTAGCATTGTGAAGAAATCAACAACTGAATTTGCTATTTCTCTGGGAACTTAAGTTTTGGATGTTGGCATAGTATTATAATAACTATTACTAAATACTTACTAGGTATCTGATACTTTCCATGTATTTATTTTTTTTATTTTTTATTTTTATTATTTTTTTTGCGGTACTGGGGATCGAACTCAGGACCCTGCGCTTGCTAGGCAAGCGCTTATTCCACTGAGCTATATCCCCAGCCCCACTTTCCATGTATTTTACGCACATTATCTCAAGCATTCTAATACTCACAAGAGCAGGTAATCTTTACCCCCATTTTACAGATGAGAAAACTGAGGTTGGAGTACATAACACACAATTTAAACATTGGATATAAGGCACTTCTGGTTTTGGAATCCTTGCTCTTAGCCTCAGACTCTCATGCTTAGAGCATAATTGTGCGATCGAGAAGATGGAGCAGCTGCACCAGAGCCTGCTTGCGTTCCCAAAGTGATACTGTGGGAAGCAGAGTGTGTGGCACAACCCATTGTTCTGGAACGGCAGGCACAAGCGTCCAGGAACAATGGACTAAGTGACGGCATCAGTAAAAGCTGGAGCATTGCCTAGATGGTTCCCCGAGGAGCAGGAAGGAAAGAAAGCACAGAACATTGTCACTTCAACACTGTACTGGAAACTACAGTTTGTAACCACATGCCCCAGCGAACACCCAGCGTGAGTGGTAAGCGACTACGTGAAGCCCAGGGCTGGTTGGAGAAATCCAGCACAGCTAGCTATGGCAGGACTAATGTGCCCAGGACAGTGACCAGGTTTTCCAGTTTCCTGTAGAATGAATGTTGGATCTTTTGTGTCCTTTATTGACTTGCTACCTCTTAGCTCCAAATGCCTTTCAATATGGAGATAAAGAATGGGATTCCTTTAAGTATTTTTCCTTTAAAAGGAGCAATAAAATAAAAGTGCATTTACTTATCATAAATGTGTATGCATATATGATACAATCTAAAATGAGAGAGCTGGAGTCTTTTCTTCAGTAGAGGGCACTGGAGGGACACACTGGAGGAAAGGCTCTTGGGCTGTCTCCGGTGGCTTGGGGTTGGCAATGTGAATGTGAGGGCTTCTGGCGGAACCTGCCCCGGCTCCAGAGCATGATCCCTCTGCAACCTCACAGCCTCGACCTCGCAATAGAACCTTTCTGTCGCTGTCCCTAATGAAACCCAGAGCCCCCGACAACCCTGGACTCCCGCAATACACTCCCACCACCAGCCCTGATGGCTGGTTCTTCCGTCTGTACCCCAGAGAGCCTCTGGTCTACCCAGCAACCCTACAGCAAACCTCTGCTGTCTGGTGGCTGAGCTACCCCTTGTCCAACTAGAGCAGCCCTGGCCAAGTTAATCCTCGCGGAAGGACTCTCTCCCAGCCCGAGGGCACTCTATAGGGTTCCCTTAGATCTCTCAGCCTTTTCCTCATAGCTAATAAACCTTTACACTAAACAGGTATTTAACAATTGGACCCAGGTGGCAACATGCATGATAGGCTGCACACTGGAGCCAAATTAGGCTATGTTGCTGGGTGATCTAATACTGAAATAAAACCTTTGGTTTTCATTTGCTTAATTTTGATCTTTGTCTTGGCTTTGGTTTTCAGGGTGGTTTTAGGATTATACTTTTTCACTCTAATCTCAGTTTGGGCTATATACTTATTTTTATTCTCTAGCAAAGCTCAAAACCACTAGAAATTAAACAATATGAAAAGGTCTATTTGCAAAGAAAAAAAAATGGAAGGAAAAGTGCTCCCTGAATACGTAGGGTTGTAGAGCGAATGAATGAGTCCTGAAGTCGGGGGCCAAAGGGTTGAGGATGGAATTGGAGCATAAATTCATGGCCTGAAGAACCCTGTCCCAACAGTACACAAGGAGTAAGGCATCCCCTGCCCCACACTCCCTATGCCAGGAGAGGATATGGAAAGTGTAACATCCACAAGCAACACAGAAATCATTTGTCATTTTTGTCACTCTCTACCATTTTTTGTGGAAATGGACATTTTCTTCTTAAGTGGGAAGTTGAACAGACGTCCTCCCTCAAGTCATATTGCCATGGCATGCAGCAGTAACCTGGGGCATTTTGCTAACAGGACCAAGTTTTAAAGTGACTCATTTATAGTTGAACTGAAAGCTTGAAGCTGTGTTTGAAATGTAGCTAAGAAAGCCATTGACAGCAGTCTTTTCAAGTGACCCAACCCTCTCTGATTCCTCCCTTTACAAAATGAGAAAAATTTGCAAAGTAAAGGGCCACAGCTCCCCACCTTCAAAGCTCAGCCCTGTCCGTCAATAGAATGAAGACATTGAGTCCAGGTCTGTGTGGCTCAAGAGGAAGCTGACGTTTCCCACACTGCCTGCTGTGTGCTCCAGAACAGACAACACACAGTGCGTCAGCAGAGAGGCCCTTCCTCTGTGGATGACCCACCAACAGCCACAGGTGGGCCAAAGTGAGAGGTGCTCTTTCCCTAGCGTGTTGCTTTTCAATTTTTGGATTTGAGAGTGATTTCCGGGGAAAATTCTCTTTCATCTCCATTTAGGTTGTGTAAGATGTTTCCAACTTACTGTTAAGGAGGGGCACCAGGGGCAGAATATTTGGATGTTTCCAGGTGGAAAACTTAAATATATCACACCTTAGCTTGACACACATTTGCCTCCAGACCCCGTTTGGAATGAAAGTGAAAATCCCACAGTGCAATGCACGATCCCTCCACAACCTAGTCCTGGAGGCCCATTTGATTTTATCTTCCGCCATTATAGTTGTGCATGTTTTAGCCTAGAAAAACACCTGTGTGCTTTTTCTTTGCTTTTCCACGTGGTGTACACTTGACCTGAAACGTTTCCCTCCTTCTGGGCTCTGGCCTTCCCAGTCATGCACTGGCAAATGTTTAATAACAGGCTCTCCAGGAAGAAAAAGCTCGACTTGTAGATTTGCTAATTTCGAAGGTGTAAATACTCGTACCGTTGCTGATTTCAAGCTACCAACCCAGCCACTGAAGACAAGAGCTGGGAATAAATACACTTAATTGCCTCTTGCAAGTTGTTGTGACTTCAGCTCATCCCTGACTCTACCTCCCCTTTAGAGTTCCACTCAGGTATCCTGCCCTCCTAGAAGTCTCCTCTGACTCCAGACTCCTCTGGCCCTAAGACTAGGCTGGGCACCCCATGACATTCTTGTATTTCTCTCTTGCTGCACTTTGGGACACTAGATGCTCTGTTTCTTCCTCAGACTCAGACCCATGAAAATAGAATTACATTTCTTCCTTGGTGGTTTTTGACACCTACCACAGTGCCCAGCGCAGAGGTGTTGTCCAATATATGTTTATTGAATGAATAAGTGTAGCATTCTTTTGCCAAAATGATGTAACTTTTTCTCCCCCAGTTAGGTTATATTGTCTAATGTTCTTAGAAGTAAGCCTCCTCCAAAAATCCTATTGGAGCAGCTCATTCGGACTTATTGTAAATTGAGCTGTTGAATGTTTGGCTGGGATGGGAAATAGCTGGAGAGCTAGTTTCTCCAGTTGATTCTTTGGGACACAGAATCTCCAGACTCCAGTGTAGAACACTACCCGTAATTACAAGGTCTTTTAACCTCATTGGTTTTCTTCTTTCTAATACCGTGCTATTATCTGGGCAGGAAGAGGCTTTGCAATTGACTTTATACTTTCCTTCCAAACCTCAAGTTTACAAGGCTTAAAATTTTCCCATCAGTTTTCTAGTTCTCATGCTCAGCCCAAACCCTGCCAATGACTGCCAGTTGTACTCACATGGAAAACATGACTTACTAAGCACGTTGGCGGGAGCAAGATAGATGTGAAAAAAATGGTGTGTATCATGCCAGGTGTGGTGGCACACACCTGCAATCCCAACACTCGGGTGGCTGAGATAGGAGGATCACTGTGAGTTCAAGGCCAGCCGGGGTTACAAAGTGAGTTCAAGACCAGCCTGAACTGCATAGCAAAACCCTGTCTCACAAAAACAAAAACAAAAAAAAAGAAGAAGAAATCAAATGGTGTGTATTAGAGAACTGGGCAGCCAACAACCCCAAGAATGAGTTCCTTAGACTGCAGAATTATGCTGGGTGGGTGGCCACCTTCCTGACCTTAGTATGCAAAGCCTTTTATGTCTGGTGACAACCATTTATCACTAAATAACTTCACATTGTGATAATCTCAGGGCGCAAAAAGGATGCAATAGGCTAATTGTGACAATTACAGCAAACAAAGGATACAATTGACTGTGAATTTTTACTTTTCTGCTCTTATTTCCTTATTTCTATACTTTTAGTACAAAAACAGAACTCCCTGTTTGTACTTCTCTGTTTACAATGAAAAAAATTCTCAGTAGAAGAATTTGAACCTACCCCGGAAGCTTAAGCCTACCCCAGATTTAGGTAAAAACACCCACTTTGCAGCAACCTCTAGATTTTGTCACTGCATCTTCTAGATTCTTCCAAAGAAATTTATGTTACTCAGTATTTTCTTCGTATAGACCTTGGGGTCAATGTTTGCAAGAAGTTCTAGCCTCGCTTTGCTGGACAATGGGCTCTGAATCTCCATCATGCACCAGAATCATCACACACACACATACACACACACACAGCTGTTCACCTCACTCCCAATCTCAATTCCATTCTGCAGTGAATCCTAGGCTTTGGTTTTACTGAAATCTCCTTGGGCAGGTGCATCTAGTGTGAAGCTGGAGTGGCCAGCCCTGCTGAGGTGCTCTCAGTTGGACTCCTACCCTGAGCTCTGTTCTCTCTTCTGCCAGCCCTCACTCCTGCACTATATCATCAGATGCCTTCTGATCGCTTTGTGTCCTGAGCCAGACTAGTTCTGCACTCTCTTTTCAGTCTGCACTTCCAGATTGAGCTGGCACTTTTCACTTCTCTGAGTTTCATGCCTCAGGAACTGGACCTTCCTCCCAGGTTTATTTGTCTCCCCTCATTTACAGTCAACACCAACATCAATTTAAAATGGGCCTAAGTAAATGGTCATAAGCTTACCCATCTTTGGATGTATGTCACTTTTAGCATAAGTGATTACTGTGATTCAACCAATCCATTCAAAGAATTTTCTTTTCATTTTTTAACTTACACTTTTATTTTTCAAGGAACATTCTTTGACTGCACAGCACACACCAGTTCCTGCTTTTAAAAAAACTAATCACAGAGCCATGACCAGAGAGGAAAAGTACCACTGGGGTAGTATCTTGATACTTTTCTGTCATTGCTGGGACAAAATGCCTGATGCCCAAAATTAAGGAAGGAAAGGTTTATTTAGCTTACAGTTTGTGGAGGTTTTGGTCCATACTTGACTGGCTCCAAGGCAAGGTGGCACATGGCAGAGGGCAAATGTTCATGGCGGTAGAAAATAGAAAAAGTAGCAAGAGCACAAGGAAGGAGCAGCAAGCAGCATCTTTCTCTGCCTTACACAGGCAAACCATTCCCCCAGGGCGGGTGTTGCATTCACATCCATAACCCCCGCATTGGATCATGGATCAACCATACACCCTAAACCCTGCCCCATGACCACAAGAGGCTTTGGGGTGACACCCAGACACCAGCTATAACAGGTGGTGAGAAGTGACACTGTCTTTCTGTGGATTTTTAAAGTGTCTCTCTCGCCAGTAGAGAAAGAAAATCTGAAACTTACACAATTAATCCAGACTCTGTCCTTTTCTCATCTTCAAAATTTTCTGACTTCAATAGTTGAACTGGTAGAGTAAAGGAAAGATGAATATTTTGAATGGAATGAGTAATTATTAAAATATCTATTTACCTTCTTAGGCAAGTACACAGGCCAACTCCAGAAGATGAGTTTACTCTCTACCAAGTATATAAACATGTCAGCATGACTCTATTCCATTGATACTTAGCCTATGCGGGACAGCACACTGCGAGAGCCAGTACTCTGAGCCTCTGTTTCTGAATATCTTTTTAAAATAATGCACTCAAATCACATATTGGGAAAAGATATTTGCAATGCACATATCTGATAAATGATTTGTAACCAGCCTACACCATCGACTACTGCACTACTGTAAATCAATAAGGAAAAAGGACAACTTTTAAAAAATGAAAAACAACTTGAGTAGACTCTTTCCTAAAATGAATATCTAAATGTGCAAGAACCATTTGAAGAGGTGCTCGGCAGCATTACTCATGAAGGCCATGCTAAACACGCACACGCTGTGAAATGCCACTTCATGCTCACCCGAACATCTAAAATCAGAAAACGGGCAGTTCACACACTGGCAAGCACCTGAAGCAACTGGAATTCTTGTACATCGCCCCTGAGATTGTCATTCAGTGCAACCCTTTAGAAAACCAAGGCTGTGTGTGTAATAACTGTGTGAGCCAACAACGCCATTCCTGTGAGTACACCTGCACCCGCTGTTGTTTAATTGTCTCTTGACAATTGACCCTTTCTGACTGCTCATTGAGATGGATCTTGCCTCTTTAAATATTTCTTTTTTTCCTTTATCAGCTGGTGTTGAAGTCTGCTGAGCAGAGATTGCTGGCAAACCACGGTGGAGGAAGAGGTTTGCTTCCTGATTCCTGTATGCTGACTCCTCAGGCTCCTCCAGGATACTGCCCAGGCAGCATGGGCAGCTTCCCCAGGGCCCAGCTCCTGCAGAGCGCTGGCATCCAGTAGTTCCTGGTGGCTCATGGCTACCCCAGCCAGTGCCTTTCACCAGTTTTGTGGTAAGTGCATCAGGTACTACACTGTCCTGAGATCACCTTTCTCTGGTACCCTAGAAGAGAGATTTCCAAGTTCCACTATTCATTACATTTTTCTTTACTTCCTATTAGCGAGTCCCTTATTACACTTATTCTAAACACTCTTCATATTACACTTTCCCTACTCAAGTTATTATGAAGTTTTGTTCTTCTGATTGGATTGGCATAATACTCAAGAAAATACATTTCCACCTAAAGATATTTACAGAAAGCTTGACTCATAAAAGACAAAACTGGAAACCACTCAAATGCCCACCATCAATTGAATGGGTAAATTAATTCAATGGAATACTATTCAGCAATAAAAAGGAGGTAGTTACCTGGGAATGAATCTCACAGACATTGTTGGGTGAAAGAAGTCGATACAACAGAATATGTACTATAACGTTTCATGTATATGATGCCCAAGAACAGAAAAAACAGCTACAGTGATGGAAGTCAACATAGTTGTTACCTCTAGGGCCAAGATACTAAGAAAGGGCACAAGGGATCTTTTGGGGATAGTTCACATACTACGTTTTGATTGAAAGGTAATTATAAAGGGATACATTTGTGTAAGAAATCATTTGGTGCACTTTGCTATATGTAAGTATATTATAATTTAACAGGAAACTAAATTTTTAAAACAATGTAAATAAAAGGTAATTAGAAAAGAGCTATGGATACAAAGCTGTGTAAATAGCCCACTAATTCCTTTGGCCCACACCAGGTAGGGTAGCATATGTCCATAATTCCAGCATTTGGGAGGCTGAGGCAGGAAGGCCACCATGAGTTTGAGGCCAGCCTAGACTACATAGCGAGACCCTGTTTCAAACCTGCCTCCAAAAACCCACAATTCCCTTGACCCATGTATCTCAGCAATACTCAGCAACATGAACGCAGTATTACAATCTCTCATGAGATTCACGAGAGTCCTGAGGCCTCCAGAGTGTTGCGGGGGAGGGTCCCGGAAGCTGGGGCAGGTAATGGGAACCAGTTTCCTCACACACAACCAGTTAGTGACGGCAGTGAACACGCTTCAGACTTCTCCTCCCAACCGGGGCACTGTCTGCGCATCGTGCAGCCTTTCAGAGGCTCTTTCTAAAGACGCCTGTGATGAGTACTTGGGTGATGTATAGAATTGAACAGAATTGAGCTGAGCGTGACGTCCAAGTAAAGCCAGCGGAGAATGATTTTGAAATAATCCTGTCGCAGTTGCTCTGCACTCATACAAGTTGGGGTTTTTCATAATGTCTTCCTGACTGCAGTGACAGAGACGGTAGGGGAGCTGGTGAAAAGGGGAAAGGGTGCCATTTTGGTGGCTGTGGGAAATCCTTTCACTCCACAACAGAGCAGAAATATGAAAAATCAAACTAGTTCATCCCCGGCTCCCTGCCTTTCTACGCCTCTTGGGCAGGAATCAAAGGAGAAAAAGCTCCGCAGCAAAGCTGTCTCCACAAACTAGGGCCAGGGCAAGGGCTAAGTAATTCTCACTTCCAGAATCCTGGTTACGTTTCCTTCGTGTGTGAGACGTGGGCTCACCATGTCCGCACGCAGAGGCAAAGCCAGGGGTTTGTGAGCTTCGGGTAAGAGTCTCAGCCCTGGGCATTACTCCAAGGATTCTTTTAGCTTCTGGTTACTCCATGTTTTACACTGAGCCAAAAGGAGTTAACTCAGGATCCGATGTGCAGTCTGTTAATTAGGGAAAAAGAGACAGCAAAAACCATTTATCCTTTAACTTTACTTTTTCCTTGACGTTTGTTCCATTTGTTAATTTATTGCCTTGCAGCTCCATACCCATCTTGGGTTTTGCTCTGTGAATCCTGAGCTGGATTCTGCCTGCATTTCTCCTTTGACACAGACTCAATGATAGGGTTCGCCAATAGAGGGCGCTGCAGGGAGACAGCCAAACTGCAGAGGGAGGGAGAGACACTGCTTTAACTGTGCTGTTTGCATGTACTCGTGAGCAACTTGGAATGCAGAGCGTCCCCGCAGTGCTCATCTCTGTAGTGACAGATCTCAGGGAACTAGGATGACAGCGCCCCCAACAGCAGATTTCTGCTTCTTTCCTAGCAGCCACGCCTTCTCTTTTAGGGTCACCTTGCCGTCCTTGCTGTACCCTAAATCTCCAAAATCTTTCAATTTCTACTGCTGTTACACCAGACAGTTCTTTATACCCTTTAGCAGTTAATCACCCTTTGCCTCGCTCCACTTCTTCATACTAGATTTCCCCTGTTCAAATTACTAATGCGTTTGTCTCTTGATGGGTCCAACAACATGCAATGTGCACTGTGTCTGACTTGTGCTCTGGTTGCTCTACCATGTGGCCGGTGGCACCTTATGGAGCTTCAGTGCTTTGAGCTCCTAGGAAAGCAGCTGTCAGCTGCGCTGTGCTAGATTGTATGCATTTCAGGGAATTAATTTCCAGATCTTAGACTTCCCCATGTACACTTAATAAGATCAACGTGAGACATATCTGCAGGCAGATATCATGAGAAGTTGCTTGCCTTGTTTATTACAAAAGAAAGACATACCTTATATTTACCTGATTTTATGGTACATTGCCTACAGTTGAAAGGATTAATTTTGTTTTAATAATTGAAATAATAACTGTATGCAGAAGACAATTTTTAACATCTAAAACCTTTAAGTTATAGGAAACTTAAAAATAAATAGAGGCCAGGGGTGGCAGAACATACCTGTAATCCCAGCACTCAGGAGGCTGAGGCAGGAGGATCGCTGCAAGTCTGAGGCCAGCCTGGGCTACAAAGTGAGTTAA
Source organism: Dinomys branickii (assembly GCA_004027595.1). NCBI lineage: Eukaryota > Metazoa > Chordata > Mammalia > Rodentia > Dinomyidae > Dinomys > Dinomys branickii. Next base: position 47,063 of record PVLD010002106.1, read on the forward strand.
AGGTCAGGCTGAACTGCATAGTGAGACCCTGTCTCAAAAAGACCAAAAAAATCAATTTAATTTATATTAGTTATTGCTACATAGAATTGTGATAGAGTGATTAATAACAGATTTTCAAGCTTGAACTGTCTTCCAATGGGGTAAAATTGGGAAAATGGAATGAAAATATCACTTCAAGGAAGTAAAGGAATACTAGGTGTTTTTACTGTGTTCATGTGTTTGCAGATTTGGACTGACATAAATATATAACTGCTATGGTATCTCTGCTCCTTTGGACTCACATAAAAATGTGTGTTAACATTTTGACTTTAAATTATAAATATTACTAGATGCCAAAATTGCATTCTTTGCAGTTGTTTAAGCACAGGAAGACCTCCTCTTTTAAAAATTCAAGAGGGCATGTAGTTTTACACAACAGTTTTAGGAGCTATACAAATCAATGAGATTGCCTCGCTTAAGATAAACCATGAAAGAATGAAGACCGAATGAGTGAGAAAATGAGTGAGCAGCTGTGGGAAGTGATGTCTCCTCGGATAAAGGCGAACAACACCCCCTGTTTCCTTGCTTAGGTTCAGAGTCTCGGCTCCTTCTCGCGGGGAAATGTATGGTGGAAAATGGCAGGCACCACAGCATCCCTGACAGTGAGGCCCAGGCCAGCCCAAGTCTCTCCTCTGCCCTTATTTCAGAATAGCCTGTGGCCGAATGAGCACCTCATAATGGTGCATTTCTTTAAAGCCTTGTAGTTTACCTTCATCATACCGTCTTTAAAATGGAGAGAGAAGTTCCAAATCAGTACCAGGGGGAATATTCATTTTACCTTTGAGGAGAAATGACTATGGCACAGAACAACACTGGACTAGCCACTGGGTTGGTGTAATGATTTGCTAGTTCCTGCTCCCATGATATTTGTCCAATGCCTTCATGTCTCCACACCTCGATTTCTCATCTACAAAAAGCAGGTAGTGATAAGCGTTTGTGGGAACTAGATGAGATCGTGCATGTCAAAGAGCTTAACACCTGGCAGGCCCTCAGTAAATGTTTGGCTGGAGCTAAAGTGCCAGCTGGCAGTGTGGAGTGGGTATTCATCTCTCTGCCCTAAGGCTGTGATTAGTCTACCCTAAATGAACTGTTTGGCTTCCACAGCTGCCCACCACTACCAGCCTTGACCTTACTAAACACCTGCCATCCAAATGCAAAGTAGGTGGAACATCTGATTCTTGCACGTGGATGATTCCCGCTTCACTCCACACACGCGGCCGGTGTAAGCTCGTACTGCAAGTGCCATGTGCTTCACTCCTTCTCTCAGCGGACACATGTTTCATCTTTAGAATCTATTGAAGTGATCATTGTCAATTATTTCTCTAGAGTCAATAGCATTATTATGTATTATACAATATATAAAACACAGACAACATAGCTTCTTGCCAAAGTGATCACTCAATCTGTTCTCACATATGCATGCAGCACTGACTGATCCTCTAATCGATTGAATTATGAGCTAGCAAGTGCACATACACACACAGAAGCTATTCTTTTACAGCAGTTGCTGACAGACCTCTGCTCCCAAACTGTGGTGGAATCTGGCCTGGCATTTTACAAGGAAAAGAGATCAACTGAGAAGTAAAATATCTAACAATATTAGAAGGCAGTTGCCCATTATGGAGACGTAGTTGCAGGTAGAATCAGGCTTGACTGAATTAGAGCAGCTTTTGCACACAGACCAGCAGCTTTCTCTAACATCAGGATTGCTCACCGAGCTCTTTGTACCTTTATTTTAAAACAAGAGTCTCGTGAGGCTCTCTGGAGAGAAAAATCACTGTGCTCTAGTCCAGACTTGTATTAAACTACAAGAAGTAATCACTGCAGAGACAGCCAGGAAGATGGAGTTTCCACCGTGTGCTAGACCGTGGATAAGGTCTCTCCTGGGCAGGGTCTCACCTCTTCTCATAGCACCCCTCCGCGGCAGGTAGCATGGCCTCCACTTCCAGAGGAAGACACAGGTTCAAGGAGGTCCCTTGGGGGCCAGGACTTGAATATGTGCCTGTCTGAGACAAAGCCCAGATGTTTCCCTTTTGCCTCATTAACTCTAATCCTGGCTCCAAAATGTGTAAGGTCAAGAGGACAGGAGCTCTGGGGGAGGTAGCATTTACAATCCCATGGAACGACCCGGAGCGGTGGCCTCAAGCTTGGCTGTATGTTAGCCCGCCACTGTCCTAGGTTTGCACTCCTTGTGTGGGAGAAATCCCTGCGAAAGTATTTCTTAGCTTTTAGCGGGGTTCAGGATCACCTAAACGTTTGTTGAAACAAGATTGTTGGGCACTCATCCCTAAGTTCCTGAGCCTGTGTCTGGAGTTTGCCAGATAATCTGAATTTCTAACGAATGTCCTGGTGCTGCTGGTCATGGTCCTCACTGTGCACCACTGTCTAAGGACATCGTTTCTCAAAGCGCAGTCCTGACCTGGAGCATCTGAGTTGGAATTATTAACTCAGATGCAGATCTTTGGCCCTGGCCCAAATCTGTAGGATCAGATCCCAGATGGTGGGGCCCAGGAGTCTGTCTCCTAAATAAATGTTCTAGGCCATTCTTCTGCTCACTGAAGTCTGAAAACTGTCATGCAGTGGGACTTTAAACTCTTCCTCATCGCACACACAGCGTGGCTTGTAAGTATCGTCTCATTTTGAATGACAACGGCATGGTAGAACTCCATTTCCAGTTGACCCCTAGCTGCTGCTGCGACTTGCCTCTGATTATTTAAAATGCCCATAAGGGATCTTCCAGTCCATGCTTCATAAATAAAACACAGGGAAAGAAGGAAATATCTATTCACTGATTTTTGAAAAACTCTCCAGTTGTCAAGTTTCGGACTTGTCGGGGTAAAGAGGTTTGGTTGATTAGTGTCTCATTCTTCTCCTAAACAAATGAAATCAACAGGACAAACACATTTATCCAAAAGCATTTTCCTCCTTTCTCTTTGCCTCCCTCCTCCTCTCAGACCTTGTGAACATGAGGCTCAGGTTCCGAGTTTAGAGGGGTGAGGCAGCGTGGAGCCTGGTGCTCTGTACATGCCACTGGGCAGCTGGAACACCACCCTGGCTTCCTCACAGATGGAAAAGGTCAACCCAAGCACTATTCAAAGATTGATGGCAGGAAGCCAGGCTCAGACTCCCAGGGGCCCTAAAGAGATGCAGGTGCTTCTCAGGGGGCTGCCCCTCCGCAGTGGGCCCCACGTGAAGCCAGCTGCCAAGAAGAGTATTTATAGCTTCCTTTGCCGGCGGGCTCCCGTCAGGTTCTCACACAGCAGGCGGGCCGGTAAGACAAGGGAACGATTGGGAGACTGAGGCAGGAGTGGCCTAGTTTTCCTCCTCGAGGACTCTCAGAAATCAGTTGCCCGACCTGAAGTCACAACCACAACGGGATTTCAAATGAGAGAGGAATGAAAGTCACAGGCCCCATCATTCTCCCACTCGGCTGTTTGCCCAGGAGCAGCCCGCCGCAGCAAAGCCTGAGCCGCCATCTGCAGGACTGACTTTGCATCACCGCACTTGGGGTGTGGGAATGCCTGGGAGCTCTCTCAGAGCGGCTCCCGACGCCAGTCCTGCCCCAAGTCCCCCAAAGGAGCCCAGTTCGTGTCCAGACTCCTAAGGCAAATGTGTCAGCAGGAACAAAGGTTCTTTTTTTTTTCTTGTCTTCGCCCAACACAGCTCGCAGGTGCCTTGGGCCACAGCCCCAGGGTTCCGGTAGCAGGAAATGCCTATCTGTGGGTGGGTTTCCAACTGTTGGTTTAGGGGCCACAGTGTCCGCACTCCCATGAAAAAGCATCGGAGCCCGCGAATTTTCTTTCCAGTTTTTACAGGGGTATCCTCTGTACACAGCACAGCACATGAGCTCGAAGTGTCTAGGTGAACTCGTTCAATCTCCAGGGGAAAACCAGCAACACGGCAAGTGTTCCGGAAAGGGTTTCACTTCCTGACCGGCAGGGAGCCTGAGATCAAAACCTGTTACTCAGAGTCACAGCTGAAATTGCTGTAAGAGGCACAGTCCATCAGATTGTCCTGCCTGAGGCCCTGATGTTTCCCAGGGTCCCTGCGAGGAGCTGAAGCAGGGATTCCACTGGTTGATAGGACATTTTCTCGATGGGCCTGACTAGTGTATCCACAGTCTGGTGGCTCCTGGAGTCCTCATGGGGGACGTGATTTCCAAAAGCCCCTTCCTGAGAATACGAGGGAATTTACATTTTGCTTTTCATTTTTGGAAATGAAGTAGGCAAGAGTAGAAAGACCCCTGATTGGGTAATGGCCTGGCTAGGGGAACAAGCGTAATATCACCAGCCCGTGTTGTGCGCTTTCGAGTTGCCTGGCAGAGCACTCCACACCTTCCACACATCACTTCATTTAACCCTCACAGTAACCCAGTGAGGGAGGTGCAGCTGCTATCCTTCCTTCATAGCACCGGAAACCACAGGCTGGAGGTGTGAAAGGTCACAGGAAGAGAATGGCGGCACTGGGGTTAAAGTCTTACTTCCTAAGACCCTCAGCCTTCACTCACAGACTTCAGATAGCACTGCGGAGTCCAGCAGGCTCAGATCTCCAGGAGATCACTGGGCTGGGCTGATCTCTGGCTTCCGTGCATTGTACAGATGGAGGCAGGGCAGGGAATTGGGTCTCAGCACCCCTTGAGGGTCAGTTTATAGGATCAGCCACTCTGGCTGGCCCCAGACTCTAGTGAGGTCTCCTTTATCCTGTTCCCACAATTGATGACACACCCTTGAACTGCACATCTTGGCTAGCTCATTCCCAGTCTGGAGCTTGTTCAACTGGATGATTTTTAGACTACTTCAGGTAGATCAAATTCCTGGTGGCTGCAGCCAGGTGGTAGTGTCCTGCCCCACGCCTGGATATGGTGGTGGCAGCTGGGACAGGAAGCAGCAAAGGTAACTGGCCGGTTGCACCTGCAGGGGTGCCATGGGGTCTGATGATGCTGTGTGTTTTCTTGCCACCAGTAGGCTATTGCCCATCTGTTAGGAGGAATTGAGCATGCATGGTGTGCAAGGGGCCCTGGTAGCATCAGAAGTTATGCTGATTGCACTTGAGCATCTTTGTTGTGCTGGGACCATCATTTCATATTTTTTTTGTATGAGGTGGGTTATTTTGTACTGAGGCTTAGGTCTAAGTGACCCTCAAAGGCAAGCTGATGGGCTGTTGGAAGTTGATTGGGTCCTGAGGACTCTGACTTCATCGTGTGGATGAAGCCCCTGATGAGATCATAACCTGATGGTATTTTAGGAGGTGATGGAAACAGGAGTTAGGGCCTTGCTGAAGGGAATGACCTTGGGGACTGTGACCAGGCTGTAGCCCCTTCCTTTCTACTTTGGCTCTCTGACATCTCTGCTTCCTGGCTGCCCTGAGGTGAGCTGCTTCCTCCCCCATATGCTTCCTTCCATGAAGATGCTCTGCCTCCCCTCAGGTCCACAGCAATGGAACCAGGGGTTGTGGTTTAGGCTTTTACAAGGGGAAACAATACAGTTTAATAGAGGACACATAGTTTATAAGATTACTCTGTAATAGCCACCCAAAGAGTCATGTACAAAGAGTGCAAGAAATCTGCCAACACACTAAAAGCCAAAGAATCCAACTGAGGGCCTGGATCCCATGACAATGTCCTGCATGAGTCCCAAAGAAGACTAGCACCCATAACAATGCCACCCCTCCATCAGTCCAACTGGAGGCCTACAGCCCATGACAATGTCTCATGCAGGCCTGTTTCACCAATCTGTGCTGAGAAGACCCAAAGGTCAATGATGGAAGCTAGAAAATCTATGCCAGCAGGATGAAGGATCTGTGCTAGCAGGCTGAGGGATCTGCACTAGAGTCAGGAAGCGATGCTCAAAGTAAGAACCAAAGCTCCCCAAAAAAGTATCACAGCCATCCTCAGCAACAGTGAGGTCCCCACCTCCTCCGATGATGAGAACAGCCAAGTTCCTATCATGAAAGCCATCAGGACAACTTCTCTCCAGGAGACTGAGAAATGCACCATCTTCCCCTCCAGAGCCAGGAAGCAATGCTCAAACTGAGGACCAGAGCCCCGCCCCCCCAAGTGAACCGTAGCCACTCTCAGCAACAGTAAGGTCCCAAGCTCCTTTGACAATGAGAGCAGCCGAGTTCATCAGGAAAGCCAGCATGACAATCTCCTCCAGGAAAACCAACAGCTCCCTACAACTTCCCAACAGCTTCTAAACTTCTTCCTCTTCAGTTCTGCCTCTTACGCTGCCAGCAACAATCCTCAGGTGGGCCTCCCACACCCAGCACCAGCTTGTTCAGTTCAGCTGGGTGTTACAAGCTGACCACCAGTTGTCAGTCCACCACCCCAGCGATGGACTGCAACCTCTGTAACTATGAGCCAAGTAAGTCTTTCCTCCATTAAACTGTTTATCTCAGGTATTCGGTCACTGCCATGTAAACCTGATAACCCATCTTCCCATAACGTCCAGTGACCACCAGAGAGAGTTTTCCTCCCTGGACTCTTCATGGGAGAAGGATTTTCATTCATGTCTTCCTTGTTTACTGTTAAGACTTCAAAAGTCCGTCAGTTCCTGGCAAACAGTGGATACTTATTTAACACCAACTGAAGTGATTGATTGAGTAATACCTAACTCAGTGAGTGAATGAATCAGCCATTTATCTTGGGTCTTTGATTCCCAAAGATACCAGAGAATAAGACACTAGGTTTTTCTCTGGATCTTTAAAAAGCGCTGTCACTTTCTGTGATGTGGAAAGCATGTCAGCTCAGGTCCTGCAGTAAGAAGACACAAAACAACTGAAAGTGGTGGGCGAGAAGAAAGAAGCAAGACTGGGTAAAGAAGACTTCTCTGAGAGTTAGTGGGCTGGAGGAGAGGCAGGAGAACGTTTGGGATGGACCAATGAGGACCTCCAGCCTCCCCAGGAGCTGAAGTTCTGCCAGCCATTTTGGCTGCCATAGGAGGTTGTGGAAATGGGCTGTGTAGGGCAATTGTCATGCTTTTCCTTATTTAAGCAACATGTTCTCATTCAGTATTTCTTTCATGTGGTGACATGATTTCTCCCTCGCTCCACACTGCATTTCTTCTCAGGAGCACTGCTCAGCTCTGCTCACTGAGGGGCAGCATAGCACACAATGGGCCTCTCTCTGCCTGGGCAACTTTTCTCTTTCCAATCACTTTCCAAATGTCTCAAAGTCAACCAGCCCAAACCTCAGTGGAGAGTACTCCTTCTGGTGACAATTTTCATCTCTATCAGAGGCGTCGGCAGGCCTAGATCAAAATCTAGCTTCCTCTTCCTTCTCCCTCAGTTACTCAGCTGGGGCAACTACTCTCCCAGACTTGACTGCTATCCTTCGGGCACCAACTGCAGGCCAGTGCCAGTCCCTGAGACAGACACTCAACATCCTAGTTTTAGCTAGAGACAGTATCCAGTTGCCTGACTGAATAAACAGGCCAAATGAGGAGGCCTCTGTTATCAGCAAGGGGACAATACCTTTGTTTTTTCTACTGCTTGCATCTGGCAATTGGTGTCCTATGTAAATAAGCTTCTTTACTTAAGGCAAGTCACTTTCCCCCTGAACAGTCCTTGTTCCACCTGAAAGCCTTTCCATCTTGGGGTGTGAATGTGCAGTTGTGTGGTAGGTACTTCCTTCTGCTAACTGCCATTTTTTTTACCCACCTTGGTTATAATGAGCACCATTGCCTTCTTGAAGTTCATTCATTCCTTTATTTGGTTTTCTTTTCCATTCATCGAACATTTGCTGAGGATATTTACCCAAAGAGAGTCATGTAGGAAGGGGCTGGGGACATGGAATCTGCAGTCAGACTACCCTTATGCTCATATCGCAACTCAGCCCCTGTCTATAATACAGCAATGTGGCTGATAAATAGAATGCTCATCTCAGAGATTATAGGGATTAAAATAGTAACACAGCGTCTGGCATGTAGTAAGGGCAACTAAAGCAATAGAATCAGTAATGTCACATTCTTGTTGTCAGGGAAGTTCCAGTCAAGTGAGAAAATATAAAGCATGAATAATCATGATGTTGGCAGGCATGAGCTATGGCTAGGGTTAAGCAAGAAAGTATCCAACCCCGAGACACTAGAGATCGGAAGGAATGCTAAAATAACGAAAATCACATAGTTATTAAAATTATTTATTGACAAATAAATTAGTTTCATCACAGTGGCAGATCTATATAAAATAAAAATTTTTAAATAGAAAATATTTTCATGTATAAAAAGCAAAAAATGTTAAACAATTTTTATTAAGGAAGTATAAGCAGAATAATTATTGGTACATATTTATATGTTTTAATTCATTTCTTTCATATCTGTCTTATGCACTAAGTAACTGGCATTTTTGAAAATATATCACTTCATTGTCTTTTCATGTTTAATTTTTTAATAAAAATGTCATATCAGAGTTTCATTTTGTGATTATTAAATTGGAAATTGACACTTCTCTGTAGACAAAAATAGTTTTAACTGAAAAAATACTCTTTGCAGATACTGAGTTACTTAGTAAACTCAGAAAATGCAGCTATCTGAAAGCTTTCTCAATCCTTACGTTTCATATTGAATTATTTCAGTTCAAGTAACTTCGACAAGGTATGTCTTCTGTTCCTATTCAGAGCAATTTTATTCAACAAGCATTTTTACAGAGCACAATATGTCAAGTGTTTTTGTTTATCATGATTCTTTTCAATGCTTCACCAAAGTTAAATGCTGTAAAATTCCAAGTCTTTTTAATTATATTCCATTTCGGTGCAGATTATAAATTGATCCAATTAAAACTAGGAACTTCACCAAGAGATTTTTTTCCCATACGCCAAGGTATTATATACCTCTGAGCTGTCACAGATTAATTTATTTCCTCCCTTGATTTACTAGAGACAATTCCAATGTGTCCCTATATGAGCTTGTTATAGATAATTACAATTCATTACAAAGCTTCACAACCTGAAAATTTTTGAATAATTATTCCACTGAATTTTCATCAAAATGCAGCCAACATGAGGAATTATTCTAAAAATAATTAAAGAGCATTCCAGAATATGTAGGTGTTACAAAGTGGTTATTTCATACAGTTGTAAAGTTGGATTGTTGATGGGCAACTCCAAAAGAAAATGTATCGCCAAGCTGAAGTTTTTGCATTATTGTTAGTGAGTGGGCTTCTGTTTTGTTTTCTTCTGTTTTGCTTGTTCTGCGGGGGATACTTGATATAAACTCTGCCACAGGAATTTTGTACTTTAGTTGTTTTGTTTTTTGTAGAAATATTTGTAATTTTTTGACAATGACAATTTCCTTAGTGGAATATCACAGTGGTTTGGACACACTTATGAATTATGTCTCTATAACCACTTCCAAGTACATTCCATGCTGTTGTTTCTTAATTTAGTAAGAACATTATTTTTCCACTTTCATGAGCCTGTGCTCCCGACAAAATTTGTATTCCTATTATTACCACAAAATGCATCTTATCTTTTGTTTAATTTTTCTTTGTACTAACACATGTTTACAGGACATAATGGTTACATTCCTCTTGAGTTGGTGCATGCACACAGCACATCTTAATTCTTTTTTTGTTCCCTTTCCCTCCCGCCTCCCCACTCCTTCCTTCTCTTGGTCCCTTTCTCTATTTTGCAAAAGATCTATCTGCTGTTCCCTATCATCTTTTATTTTGTTCTTCAATTTATTTATGTTGTGGGTTTCTTATACAAGTGCAATCATGTGGTAATTAAGCTTGTGTATCTGATTTATTTCACTTAACATTATGATATCAAAGTACATTATCTGATTTATTTCACTTAACATCATGATATCAAAGTACATTCATTTTCCTATAAATGACTCCAATGTACCACTTTTATGGCATAATATCACTCCATTGTATGTAAACACCACATTTTCTTCATCTGTTCATGTGCCGATGGACAGACATATAAGCCTCTTCCAAGATAGAGCTATTACAAGATGTGCTGCTGTAAACAAGGGTGTACACCAGTCACTTAATAAGGCATCTTTAATTCTTCCCAAAGACATCTAGAGGGCGAATAACTGGATAGAATGGAATTTCTATTTTTAGTTTTTTGAGTACTCATCATAGTGATTTCAATAGTGGCTGTACCTTACGTTTCCACCAACAATGTAGAAAGAGTACTTGTTCCTCTGAAGCCTTGCTAGCTTTTGTAATTATTTGATTTCTTAATGATAGCCATTCTTTCTAGAGTAAGATGGAACTTCAGTATTGTTTTAATTTGCATTTCTCTAATAGGCCCAATAACATACGCTGGAGGAATGATAGCCTCTTTAACAAATGGTGCAGAGAAACCTGACTATGCACATGCAGAAGACTGGACAGTCATGTCTCTCATCACATACTGAATTAAAATCAAAATGGATCAAAGATCTAAACATTAAAGCAGAAACACTTAATCTGATAGAAGGTAAAACTCTTGAAGACATAGGAGCAGGCAAGGACTTTCTGAACAGAGCCCCAGTGGCACAAGAAATAACATTAAGAATCAACAAATGAAATCATATCTGATTAAAAAACTTCTGCACACCAAAGGAAACCAACATAGTGAAGAGGTAACCTACAGAATGGGAAAATATCTGATCAGTTATTCCTCAGACAGAGCACTAACATCTAGAACATATAAAGAACTAAAAAATGTAGACCTCCCAAAAGACCCAATCAATATGTGGGCAGGCAAATTGACTAGACATTTCTCAGAAGTACAAAAGGCCAATAAGTACATGAAGAAATGTTCACTGTCTCTGGCCATTACAGAAATGCAAATTAAAACATCTTATCTTTAATGTTGAACTTGTGAAATGAATTCATAGCAGCATTCCTGCAATGTCAGATTATTTTCCTGAGAATAAACTTCCAAAAGTTTTACTTTTGTTTCATTGTTTTGAAGAAGACGAAACTGTCATTGAAATGAACTTATTTTTTTACTTCAAGTATCTGAGGACTCTAATATAAAAAAGGCCTCCAGCAATTTTCGGTAGCTCTTATTTGCTAATGGAGCCAACAGGTATACAGCTATCAGTTCACTTTTTGACCAACAATAAAAATGAACAAAATTAATTTAGAAGAGCTGTTGTCTGATCTTTGACAGCTGCACACACAAATTCTTGTTTGTGGCTACGGCCTTCTTAAAACCACCTAATGTTTAAAAAACAAAACAAAAAACCATCTAACGTTTGAAGCAGAAGTTAGGTTATCTTCATATCTGTTCTGGTTTTCATGTGATCACTGATATCATCAGGACCCTCAGTGGTGTTTCAGAAATCCCAGAAAACCATTTTATACAAGCTGTATATTCCTCAGTTCTCTTGATACATGGAAATTCGGGACTTTATTTTTATTTTTATTTTTGTATTTTTGTTTTGCTTTTTAGGGACAAGATCTCACTATGTAGTGCAGGCTGGCCTTGAACTCACTTATGTAACCTAGGCTGTCCTCCAATTCATGGTGATCCTGCTGCCCCAGCCTCCCCTGTGCTAAGGTTATAGGTATGCACCACCACACCTGGCAAGGACTTAATTTTTTTTTGTAATAGGAATTGAACTCATGACCTCATGTTTGCCAAGCAGGTGCTGCGCTGCTAAGCTACATCCCCTGCCAGGACTATGCACTTTTTTGATTTATTCAGTTATTCCTGAAAATATTTGTTGCTAAACTTTAAAAAGATATCACATAGTAAAGTTGTAATTTTATACCATATTAAAAATGAAAAACTGCAGCAATAGTATTCAGGTTATTCATTAAGTTGTGTATTAAAGGGCCGTTCAGTCTCTAAATCCTGCTGATTTTACATGGATGGCTGTTCTGGTTTATATCTAGATGTCCTTCCAAGAGCCTCAAGGTCTGAGAAGCAGGGCCTTTTGAAAGGTGGTTAGACTCTGGGGACTGCATAGCTGCCTCGCCGTTGGAAGGTGGGTGCTGGCCCAGAGTCGGGTCACTGTGAGGCTGACCCCGAGGCGTGTGTCTCCCTTCCTGACTCTCCCTTGGTTCCCTCTGCTTCCTATCTGCCATGTCATCACCAGCTCTCCTCCATCCCCCTCTGCCACGCACTCGTGCCTTGGAGCCTGCAGACTACGGACCAAACCGTGAGCCAAAATAAACCTCTCCTTTCTCAGATTATGGGTGCCTGATAGTTTGTCCCAGCAGTGAAGCAAATAACGAAGATAATACCTTTACCTTTACCCTTTCCTATTTCCAGACTACACTGACTAGCGGCCTTGATGTCTCTGTGCATCTTTTAGACCACTCCCTGGCCATGAACTCAACTGGCTGGCATGCCAGATAGCCAGAGAGAGCATCAGTGTGGAATCCATTCTCACTGTCTTCTAGGGTCAAGAGTCACAGATACTTTGTCTTATCAGCAAAGCCCTTGAATGGTTGGTACTAGTTACCACATGTTCCAGTTTTCATCTAGATAAGCTCAATGAAAGGACAAATTGTTGCTGGTCATCTTTCAGATTTGAGCATACGTCCAAGGGGGGCCCTTGTGGACTGCCCAGTGATCTTATATATTTCCAGTCTAGACCAGCAGAAGCTGGAAGTATAAAGCAGACATCTACCAAATTCACTCCAACTTACGTTAACACAATCATCACCAACAGTATTTTATAGAAAGGTGAAATATCTGGGACAAATGGTAAAAGTGCATGGGATGCCAGCACAAACATTGGAAGTGTTTTAGGAGAAGCGGGGTACGGGAGCTCACTGGCTATGGGAGCAGCAAGTGGGTCATCACTCTCACATTCAGTAGCAAGGGAAGCGAGATCAGGGGAGGTTTTCAAGATAGGAGCACCTGCAAGAACCTGAAAAGACAGATTGAAGACTGTCAAGCAAAGTTAAAAGTTTCTATACAGCAAAAGAGACAATCCACAAAATGAAAACACAACTTGCAGAACATGCATCTGATGAAGAATTAACATCCAAAATACGTAGGGAACGCCTGCCTATAACAAATAAACAAATGTGATGTAAAATGGGCAGAAGAGCTGAATAGACAGTTTCCAAAGAAGACATACAAATGCCCCACAGGTAAATGGAAAACGGGCTCCACATCACTGCTTAGGAAAATGCAAATTAAGACCACAGTGAAATAACATCCCACACCAAGTAGAATGGGTGTTGGCAAAAATATAGAGAAAAAAGAGCCCTTGTGCACTGGGTAGGAATGTAAATTAGCACAGCCATCGTAAAAAAAGAAGAGTATGTATGTATGTTTCTCAGAATTAAAAATAGAACTACCATATGATCCAACTCTCACACTTCTGGCTATATATCCAAAGCAAATAAAAGCAGTATGTTCAAAGGGTGGTTGCACTACCATGCACAATGCAGCATTCACAATAACCAAGACAGGGAAGCAAAGTAAGTGTCCATCAGTGGATAAATGGATGAAAGGAATGTGGTGTAAGCATACCAGTCAGCTTTAAGCAAGAAGGACATCATGTAATATAGACAACGTGGATGGGCCTGGGCGACAGTGAAATGTGAGGGCCGAATACCATATGTTCTCACATAAGTGAAATAAGAGAGACAAATGCCATACGTTCTCACATATACTGTATGAGGAATCTAAAATAGTCCACCTCATAGAAACAGAGTTGATTGGTGGTTACCACAGGGAGGGTGGATGAAGAGATATTGGTTAAAGGCATTAACAGGGTTTCAGTTATGCTGTGTGAATAAGGTCCAGAGGCCTAGGGTACAGCATAGTGCCTACAGTTAATAATATATACTTAAAAGGTTGCTAGAAGGTAGATCTCATGGTAAGTGTTTTTATCGTACATAAAAATAACAAGAGTGGGAAAAAATTTTTTGGAAGTGATAGATAAGTTTATAGCCTAGATTGTAGTATTGTTTCACAGATAGATGCTTATCTCCAAACTAAGTTGTATATATTAAATAAGTATACCATTTTGTATGCTAATCAAACCTCAAAAAAGTTATCATTGGCATAAAAAGCAGTTTTAACAGTATAAAAAACAGTTTTAGAAGTTGCTCTATGCTCTTTTATTTGCCTGATTTAGTTCCCAGAAAAACCTTATGGGTGGATAATATTACTCTCAGTTTATATATTAGGGAACCAGGGTGTAGAGAGATTAAGGAATTTAACCAGCCATATTGGCACATGTCCATAATTCTGGAACTCTAGGAGGCTGAGGCAAGAGGATTGCAAGTTTGAGCTTATCCTAGGCAGTCTAGTAATTTAGCAAGACCCTGTCTCAAAATATAAAATAAAAGGGACTCAGGCGGTAGAGGCCAGTACTCGCAAAAGAAGGAAAAAAGGCTAAGGAATTTGCCTGAGGTTGTCCACCTTGGAGTTGGTGAGGCTGGAATTCAAACACAGCTCTGGTACTCCAGAGTGGCCATTCCAGGCAGGTCCACAGCACTGTGCTCTGCCCATACAGGATGACAGATGCTGAGCCCACTGGGAAGTTGCAGGTTATTCTGGGAAAAACTGAGGTGGATCTAACAAAGGATGCTACTAGAGTAGGTGGTGGCCAAGCTAACTTCAACCCAGTCCTGAGACTGCAAGGCAGCTACACCACACCTGCTGTTCTCCATGAAGATCTCACAAACAAAGCAGCCTGCACTCACTGCCCTCCGTCTCTCAAACCATCACAATGTGCTCGCTTCAGCAGCACATATACTAAAATCAACCCATTATCCTTTTGCTTAGAGATGAGTTATAAATGTGGGTAAATTAAGTGCAATTTACTGAGTACTGTCTTCTATAGGTTTCTTACTGTCTTACAGGTGTGCATTTTGGTTAAAGGAGCTTTAAGATCAAGGTTAATGTGACTATAGATATCTTAATAGCCCCCACTTGATGCTGAGCATATGGAAAGCATCCAGAAAAACATTTATTTATACGAGGAGGGATGTCAATAAATGGTTTTTGGATTAGACTTGATTTTTCTAATACTGCATCTCAGATGTTTAAAAATAGGACTTGACTTCCAACCTGCTTCAACTTCCCTTTCCAACATTCATCAGTTTTGGATTGTCCCCTCAAATTTGCTCTTCGGTTCATTCACACCCGGTGATTTCATTTTAGCTGCTTGACCTTTCTCCAGCTGCCTCTTGAGTAACAGGCTCATTTTCTGCCAGACATCCAAGGTTGAGGAGGTATAGGTGGGCGGCAGGTGGCTCTTTTTTTAATACCTCATTGACCATTCCCATTGGGGTGTTACCTGATTTTAATCTCAGTTGATTGAACTTCACTGGTTTGGGCCGATCTAACCACATATTTATGAGACTAGAATTCTGGAACTATACTGTGGCCTGTGGTAACCACTAGCCTTATGTTTAAAGGAATTAAATGTATAATTCACTCCCTTGGGCACGTAGTCATATTTCAGATGCTCAATAGCTGCATGTGGCTCATGGCTGCCTGACTGGATGGTAAAACTTTGGACATTTTGCATCATTGCAGAAAGTTCTATGGGAACAAGGCAGATGATTTGGGGTGACAGTATGGAATACACTGATAAAATCTACGGCAAAACTGAACAGTATATGAAGTTTTGATAAATGACTCTTATTTTGGCTTGTTTACTATTCAATATAATGTTAGAAAAATTCCTAAGGATAAAATTACCTTGTTACCATTATATAATCATTTGCCTAAGTATCTGTGACTTCCAACAAATCTGTGAGCTCTTCCAGGATGGGGAACTCCTGCATGGAGAGTTGTGTCTGGCATGGACTCAAAATACATATAGATGCTCAGAAACCTCATTGAATTTTCTTTATTGCTAGCTCTAGCTATTAATCTCATAAATTGTATTCTGAGATCTACCAGTTTTTTTCTTACTATTATTGGCATTGTATTTTACGAGAATACAAAAGGAGAAAAAAGTTCAAGAATGATACACAAATTCATTCAAATGAAAATATGACAAATTTATGATGGGGGATAGAGAAGGAAAAGCTCCCTAAGTAACCTATGTGAGATCCATGGAGACCTTACTTTGAGGATGTTGTGGTCCTCATTTGATTTCTGTATGGAATTGGCAGGAGCCTGGACAGGGCATCATGACTTTTGGTGGTTACAGGTGTGCTGTCTCTCAGCCCAAGGAAGGTGGTAGAAAGTCAGACTGATAGAAAGTCAGCTTCCCTTTCCTCTCCCTGGAAGGGCCCTGTGCCAAAGCCCTGGGATGCTTATCTGGTTCCTACAGATCTTTAAAATGAAGTCATTCAGGAAGTTGAATCTCTTTGACACACTTATCTCTGCATCCTTGGCCTTTGTTCTCATGGAGAATGACCAGGGACCTTGTGGTGCTTCCTACATGGTTAAAACAGCTGTTATGAGGCAGCTGCCAGATGTAGCCCCGGTGGAAGGAGGTGTCTCCATCCCCCCCCACCCCATAAGCTGCAGAGGCAGGGAGAGGAGAACTTTGTCCATGATAGGGAGTCCCTCTCTCTCTGTCTCTCTGTCTCTCTCTGTCTCTGTCTCTGTCTCACCTCTCTCTCTCTCACACACACACACACACACGCACACACACACACACATTTATCATAACACAACCCAGAAATTTACCCTAACTCATCTTAGTTGACAGGCGGTTATACCAGTTCCAAGGGCTCATTCTTACCTGAAGAGGTGGGGGTCATTGCCTTTTTGGGATGGGATTTCTCCATAGCTCTAAGTCTATATTTTCACATCTCTCAATACACTGTTCTTAACTATATGTGCATGCCTTGCAGTGTGTTCTGCCCAATAGGAATCCTGTGTAGCAAACCCAGATACTCACAGCTTGTGCCTCCTTTCCCACATCAACCTCCCCTCCCCAGACCGTTTTGGATCAACCTGTCTTTGTGCTTCTGTGAGCAAAAAAAGAATCTTTCATGGAGTTACAAATAGTTATTATGTAGAGGAAGAGAGGGGTTGATAGGGAGAGAATGCTATGGCCATTGCAGAAGTCTGGTCAAATCCCCAGGAGACTTTTAAAGTTTGTATTACTTGTGGAATACATTCATTGAGTCCTGTTTCATTCTGAGATTTCCTGCCTATTTATTTCTCTAACCTTTACTGTATTCCATTTTCCAGGTGACTGTTGGCATGTGCTACAAACAGTCAGGCAGCATTTGTTGGATCAAATGGCAGGTCTCAAGGGGTTAACAACTTTTTCTGTGAGGCTGAGCTCACAGATCAACTGGAAGTCTCTTGCTCTTGGGAAATGATTCTAGGAGACAAGACTCATAAGACTCCTGTTGCATGTATTTATAAAAATATTGTTAGCTGGGTGTGGTGGCACATGCCTATAATCCCAGCACTTGGGAGGCTGAGGCAGGAGGATTGCCATGAGTTCAAGGCCAACCTGAACTACAAAGTGAGACCCTGTCTCAAAAAAAAAAAAAAAAGTAGTTCACATAAGTAATCCATGGCAGAATAACAAGCTAGACTAGTAAACTATCCATGGAAACCTATGAAGGGAAGACTTCTTGTTTCTGATGTGTGAAAGAGGGAGGAGGACAGGAGGTAACAGTGAGCAACAGTGGCCATTATCATCTCCACTCATTCTTTTTGGGACCATTTCTCAGCTTTCCTTCAGGCATTGTGAAATCAAGGTCCAGGAAGAAAGCAATGCACCCAATCACAGTGGTTGGTGAAGGGGCTAATTACAGAGGTGTAGGTGGGATGATCACTGTCTCAGTCCATTCCAATTATATAACAAAATAACATAAACAAGGCAGCTTATCAACAACAGAATGTATTTCTCACGGCTCTAGAGGTTGGAAATCCCAGACTAAGGGACCAGAAGATTCAATGGTCTAAAAAAGGCCAACTTTCTCACAGACTGCCATCTTCTTACTCTAACCTCATGTGGCAGACAGGCAAGAGGTCTCTCTTGGGTCCCTTTTACTAGGACAGTAATCCCAGTTTGAGGGCTCTGAAGGTCTGAAGAAAGCTGACTCTGAAAAGGCTTGGAGGTCACCCCTGAGGAGTTCTGCCTCTAGAATAACCCAGCTACAGTTAGAACCACAGCAAAACGTCCTCTGATCTCCTGTAGGTGTTCCTATGATCAAGTCCAACCATAGCCAGAGAATAAGAGTGAAGAGTTGGCCACCTGGGGCAGAGCAGTACAGAGCAGAGGACAGAGGCACACAGAGCAGAACTCTTCTACAAGCCTGTGTGCTCTGCAAAAGGACAATCCACCCTGAAGCACAGCAAGAAGTTCTAATTAACCACTTACGGCAATACTGCATCTCCTTGGCTTGGTTCAGAACACACGACCCAGTTCAGGACAATGGGTCAAGAGGAAAATTTTTCTAGAGACATTTGCTAAAGATGTCCCACTTCTGAGCTGCTGGAAGAGGAAAATATTTTCTTCCCACAAGACATAAATGAGGAAACACACAATCACTAAAGCTGCTTCCAGCTATTTTGCAAACACAAAGGGAGTCAGCTTTAGGATGAAGCAGTCACATCATAAAGGGGAAGACGGAAAGAAATCATATCTTTGGTGCCATCATCGGGCCACTAAAGTTCATCTTGTCTCTGTAGTTTTTCATTACCATGCCAGTACTGTCTTTTTAATATTTATATCATTTCAAACGGGAGTTTTCACTTACAACCAAAAGCTTCTTAATACAGCCACCAACATTTCTTCATTCCATGCACCCCAGAAGATGGAGAACCATAGGCTGAGACAAGCTATAGTTTAATGGGAAAAATTACAAAGTCATCATAGGGAAATGTTGAACAGAGTCCAATCTAAAATTCCTGAGGGGAGTTAGAGGCTAGAATCATAGTACCAAGGGTTCCACTTCCGGTACACACAAGATGGGAGCAAATGTGAGTCAGGAACAAGTGAAGAAGACCAAGTCATGTTGGTGTCTCTCGGATGGGCTAGGAAAGCACTAGGCAGGTTCCACGGACGGTTGTGAATGAGGTAGTCACATCCTTCAAGCAGCAGGAAACTACTTTCTCCAGGTTCCTTGAGAACGCCGGACCACACTGCAGGTTCTCAGAATCATCCATCAGGATTCAGGAGAAAGCCTCTGGCCTCAGCCCCTGGGTTAAGTCACAGCCAAGCTGGCCCCCAGGCAGAGTAAAGAGGTCAAGGCAAGCACCTCCCTCTGAGCATTTGAGTAATTCTGGGGATACCACGGTCCAATGATGCCAAATGTTGTCTGATAACTTCTTTTGTTAAGAATTTTAATAAATCTTCCCTTCAATCATAAAATTAAAGTTGCTCTCCTGGTAGTGCTAGGGATAATGAGGAAGAGAATGCTAACAGGACTAGTTGTGTTTGTTGAGCACTTAATGATGTTTGATACTAAGCCAAGCAGTTTATGTGCACCAATTTTCTTTGTCTTAACCACATCCTAACACATATTTATTTTTCCCAACAGGCAGGTAAGGCAAATGAGAAGTTTTACCAGATGAATTTTAAGCTCAGAGAAGGGTTATAGCCACTTGGTTCGCCATTTTCTTTAAAAAACTAAAATGTTGAACATTCTAAAAACATACATGTATAGATTTTAGAGACTAATAGAATGAACACTCATGGATCTATCACCAGTGCAAGAAGTGGAACCCAGCTGGGTGCAGTGGCACAGGCCCATAATCCCAGCACGCAAGGAGGCTGAAGCAAGAGGTTCGTAAGTTTGATGTTAACTTGAGTGAGATGCTGTCTCAAAACTTAAAGGATTTTTTTTAAAGTTCCTCATAATCAATCTGATAGGTTTAACAATGGTGTTTCTCTGATTTATGATTCCTTTGTAAGACAAATGACTTTATAAGATTTTCTAATATTAAAGTAACCTTGCTTATATGTGTATCATTTTGAATAGATTTGTCAATTTGGTTTGCAAATATTGTTGGTTTGTTGCATTTATACACATGAATGAGATTTCTATCATTTTTCTTGTACAAGTCTTGCCTACTTTTGATACATTATCTCTGTGTAATTGCTTGGAATATTCCATCTTTCCTACTTTTTATTCTTCTTTCCTCTATCTCTTCTTAAGAGTTTGTATGAGCCTTGAATATTCATTTAAAAACCTACTGATGTTTTCACTGTGGGGAAAGAAAAACATGAAACCACGGAGTGAATTTATTTTGAGGTTATGAGAATAGTCAGCTTTTCTATTCTCAAACAAGTTTGGCACATGTATACTTTTTTGGAACTTGTCAATGTTGTTTTCAAAACTTCTTGGCAGAACATTTGTCCTGGTTAAAGGGGTGTGCCATCTAAATATTCCCCCTGCAACTCAGGACAAAAGCACCCTGTTCCTGCTGGTACCTTGAATGCTGGTGATGCACAGCTCTTACCAAGCCTTTCCAGGGGAAGAGTTTGTGGCTGGGAGAGCTGCCTTTGTAAGATTGGGCCCCCTTCTATGAGACAGTCTGCCTAAGTGGAAGACCCGGCCCTGCCTCAATTCTGGGCAATGCTGTAGGGCCTCACCAGTCCTAGAGAAGCTTCTTGTGGGACTGGCTGATGACCCTGTTGCTTCCATGTCCCAGTTCATTCTATTCAACATGTAAATCTAAATGACTCAGAAGAAAGTCTGTAACAACATTCATGACACTTTCAAATCTCATCTGTCATTGTCTTTAATCTCTGATATTTGTCTGCTCATGCACTTTTTCTTGTTACTAAAGCAGTCTTGCTAGAAGTTTGTTCATTTTACAAGGTTTTCAGGGAAGAAACATTAGACTTACTGATCCTTGTGAAGGTACCTCTATTATTTGCTTCATTACTTTGCAAAAAAAAAAAAATTCCTGCCACTGAGTTGCTTCCATAAATTTTGCTCTTCTCTGGTCTCTTACACATTTAGCTCATCTATTTTTCACCCTTCCTCTATTCTAACACAGAACTGTTAAGGCTTAAATGCTCTGTGAACAAGTGTGTTCCAACCAGGTCTGTGGTTCTGTCAAAGCAATTCACACCTGAACTACTGACCTCTACCAAACCCTAGTGTTGCTCTCCACCCATCCCAATATCAGAAAAGACAAATCTGGTCTTCAAGTTAGCCAGGCCTCATTCTTGTCACCGCCTTTGGTTCTCACTTTCTCTTGCAACCCCCGTCCAATCAATCAGGAAATCTCACTGGTCTTCCCAGTTTCTGGCCAATGAGCCACCCCTGTTATGTCACATAGTCTAAATCATTGCTACATCTTGCTTGGCTTATCATCTCCTAGTTCTCTTCTCACATAGTGCATAGAGCAAGTCTGCAAATACCAACCCACTCCCAATGTCTTCCCCTCTTTTGAGAGTAAATTCCAAGTCACTGAGAGGTCCGAGGGTCTGACCCCTACTGTCTCTCACAGCCTGTCTTCTGCATTCTGGCTCATTCTACTCCAGACACCTCCCTCCTCCTCAAAGAGCACAGTTAGGGACTTTTGCACTTGTCTCCTGGTGTTCTCCCACTCCCTCACTTCTTTACTGCTTAGATGTTATATTATCACGGTCTTTCCTTCACCAAATTATATAAAATTCCACCCTCCCCAGTCACTCACTCACCTAATGTAATCTTTTCCCTTACTTGTTTTTCCTCTTAGCCTCACCCTTGCTTGACATTGCTTTCTTGTTTGTGGGCTATCTATCTTCCATTACTAGAATACAAGCTCTCTCAAGGTAGGGGTTATGTCTTTTGCTTACAGCTTTATCTCCAATGACTAGAATACAGTCTTGCACATAGTAAGTGTTCCATAAATATTTAATGGATGGATGAATGGATGGATGGATGGGTGGATGGGTGGACGAAGGGATGGATGGGTGAATGGATGGATGGATGGGTGGATGGATGTGTGGATGGATAGGTGGGTAGATGGATGGATGGATGGGTGGATGGGTGGGTGGGTAGATGGGTGGGTGGATGGGTGAGTGGATGGATGGGTGGATGGATGGATGAGTGGGTGGGTAGATGGATGGATGGATGTGTGGGTGGATGGATGGATGGATGGGTGGATGGGTGGATGGATGGGTGGATGGATGATAAATGAGTAAGTACAGGTTGACTTTGAAGTACAAATGCTTCCCCTTTTATCCAGATCCCTGGCTCTACCTTTGCGCAGTAGAGGTTCTCCAACTCATCGTTGTTATTCATCCTTTCTCTGAAGGCATCAGCAGCCTTCCTCCCCTCTCTCACCCCCCACCTTCCTCCCCCTTCTTCTTTTTCTGTCCTATGAGGATTTCCCTTACTTTTTGGAGCTTGGCTCTATATTTTGACCAAGTAGTGATTTACTTTATTTTGCATTTTGGAGAATGATTTCTTAGATATTCTGATATATTATTCAATATAGGACTCCTCAGGCTTTCGGTGGGGCCAGGATCCCAAAAGACTGACTTGCCCAAGACCAGATCCTGAGATTCCTCACCTCCAGGGTCATACGTTACTGCCTCAGGGCCTAGTGGCTGCCCTAATTCCTGTAAAATATCTAATGGTACAGATATTCTGGACTATAGATTATCTCTCAGCAGAGAGGACAGAAAGGAAGGGAAAACAAGAAGCATTCAGAGTGGCAAGCAACCCCCAAAGGGCTATGACAGCCAACTGTAAATATGTAATGGGAAGTAGCTCTGGAAAATATGGCTGATATTTGCAGCATGGCTTCTTCCAGAAGTTGCCCATTTTGCTATTCCTCTAGAAGTTCATTTCCTGAGGACTTTTGCTCTAATTCCAAGCTGGAGGCCATCAGCCTTTCATTCCTATGATTACCTTAGGCTGCATTGTGGCTGATTGTCAGTTGGAATATAAACATCGGTGCTTTGATAACCATACAAAGCTTAAAAAGAAAGGATTATTGGCCCTGTTGCAGTGGTATAGTTAGAAATAGGCTGCATTTGAAGTAAAATGGCTAGAGGTTGTTATGTTCAGAACACTGCAGATCAGTTGAAAACTGAGAAGTTCAATCAATCAATTTTACTTCATGCCATGCCAACTGGAAATTTTTTTAAAGCCTTATTTGTCTCATTGAATTGACTGACTTTGGGTCAGAATTGCTTTAATTGCATGGTTGCTTTTGATATATGGCAGACATTGAATGCTTTGTTGGGTCATGATTAAATGTAACAACTAGGAAGGCAGCCCCAGTTGGTTTGCTGAGTTTTTACTTGTAAAATCATTTACTACTGCCAATCTAGCAGTAGTTGGTTAAAAAGAAAGTGAATGATCCAGAATACAGCATGTTGTTCAGTACATTAAAATTTTAATGCGTCATACTAAATCACTGGGTCGCTTACTTAACCCAGTATGGGTTTTGATAGGTAAGCTTGTAATGACTTTAGAGATGTAGACAATGATCTGTTCTGGAAAACCCTTCTTGATTAGGCTTTTGATTTGAAGATTGCCTTTTTGAAAAAAGATTGAATAAACTATGTTTTCTGACTGTAAATGTATTATTGAAATGAATATTTGAAGATCCCATCTACCCAAAGGCAGTAATAGCTAATACTTTAGTATATTTTTTTCTGATCTTTATTTTTTACATTTTTTTTACTAATTGAGATGATCCTGGATTTACGATATTTTTCACTTAATAATTTACTTCCTATTATCTTGTCTTCCTCACTAAATATAGTTCAAATACTTTCCTGTGTTATTATCAACTCTTCATGAATATTTTTTACTGCTCACAGGGTCTTCCATGCTAGGGATGGGGACTAGTTTATGTGCACATTCTCTTGTTGGTCAGTTATGTAGTTCATATAAATCCCACTAAACTGAACAATGTTGTATATTATCCTTTCTCCACATATATTTGAATTATTTTCTTAAGCTAGAATTCTATAATTATAGAAGAATTATTTAGTAGAAAGTTATAAATATTTTGCAGATTTTGAGGGCAAATGGGCAATTATTTTCCTAAAAGGATGCCCTTCTTTGTATTTAACCTAATAACACGAAGAGGACTGGTCTCACCTTACTCTTAGGGCTGAATATATAATCCCTCCCATACCCATGGATTCTGCATCCCCAGGCTCAACTAATTTCAGAGCAAATATATTTGGAAAAAAATTACGTCTTCATGGAGCACACAGAGACTTGCTTCCTTGCTATTGGTCCCTAAATAATACAGTATGGCAACTATTCATGCAGTATTTACTACATATTCGGTATTTTAAGCAATCTGGAAATAATTTAAGGAATATCAGAAGTTGTGCACAGGTTCTATGTAAATGCTAGGCCATTTTTTATAATGAACTTGAAATCCACAGATGTTGGATTGTGAGGGGAATCCTGGAACTAATCCCCAGAAGATACAGGGCATGATTGTATTTGTTTGTTTAGTTGTTATTTTTTGAGCAGGGGATGATCTAATCTGAACAGAGTAACTCAACACCCTTTGCCATTTAGGTATTGAAATCTCATTGCTTTCTTCCTACAGATTTTATACACTAAATGAACATTTTTCTTTTATGTATGTCAAATATCATTGTCAATTTATTCTTTTTTTTTTTTAAAGAGTCTCACTATGTAGTTTAGACTGGCCTTGAACTTACTATGTAGCCCAGCTGGCTTTAAACTCACAGAAATCTTCCTGCCTCAGCCACTGTCCCTAGTGCTGGGATTACATGTGTGTGCCACCATGCCTGACTGTCAATTTATCCTTTGCATTTTATTTTTAGTTTGCGTTTTGATGTGTAAAATCTTTCCATTTTAATGTTTGTATTTATCATTCTTTTGCTAGTTTTTACACTTAATTTAAGCTTGAGAATCAGAGATGCATACAAGGTAAGATCATTTATTACACTATTTATTTTAACAGCATTATTGGAGAATAATATACATAATTTCACTTATTCTAATGATTTATTCACTTATTCAGTGACTTTTTGTAAACTTACAGACCTGCAAAAACTTAGAACATTTTTACAACCTCCAGTATAGCTTTATTCTATTAGCAGTCCTTCACCATTTCTACCCCAGACTCTTGGCCACATACTAATCTTATTCAGCCTCCGTAGATTTCCCTATGCTGGACATTTCATATAAATGGGTTCATATAGTATACTTGGTCTTTTGTGACTGGCTTCTTTTACCTAGTACAGAAAGTCCTCAATTTATGAACATTCAAGCTGCAAACTTTCACAGATCTGAACAGATTTCTCACTGCTGTAATATGAAAAGATTACTCACTATTCATAGATGCAAATAAAAAGCAGAAGTAACTCATGTGTGCACCTTACCATTTTAAGGTGACTTTAAAAGTAAAAATAGTTTATTTGCAGTATTTTTGTGTGTGTTTGGTTTTTCTATACTTTACACTGCATATTTGTGTCAAAGATATACAAGACTCACTTTGTCAGACTTACGAATGAATTGGATTTACAGTACAAATGAATCTGAATTATGAACACCCTCCCAGAACGGAACTTGTTTGTAAGTTGGACACTTACCGTGTAATGTTTTCGTGGCTTGGCCATGTCATAGCATGTTCCAGTGTATCATTCATTTTTGTTGCCAAATAATGATCCATTGGTGGATGTACCACATTTTATTTATTCATTTAGCTGCAGATGACATTTGAATTGTTTTCACATTTTGGCTATTATGACTGCAGCTATTGCGAACATTCATGTACAAGTCTTTGTGTGGACATACATTTTCATTTCTCTTGAAAAATACCTATGAACAGAATTTCTGGGTTGTATGGTAAATTTGTTTAGTTTTTTAAGAAATAGCCAACTATTTTCCAAAGTGGCAAACCATTTTACACTCTCTTCAGTAAAGTTCCAATTCCTTCACATTCTTGCCATCCCTGGCCATTTCCATCAGATTTTTTTCACACTGAGTTATTTTCTTGTCTCTGTTTTATTCTACGAGAAAGTTATACAGTAGGTTTCCTACTTATGAATGAGTTCCATTCTGGGAGAAAATTCGTAAGTCAGATTCCTTTGTAAGTCTAACAAAGTGGATCATACACACCTTTGACACAAACGTACAATGTAAAGCCTAAAAAAATTTTGTATCTGTGAAAGTTTGAAACTCAAATGTTCACAAGCCAGGGCCTTACTGTAGTTTAAGTATGAAGTGTCCCCCAAAGACTCATGTATTGAGGCTTTGATCCCCAATGCAGCAGTGTTCAGTGGAGCGGCCTAAAGAGGTAACTGGACCATGAGGGCACTTGCTTGACAGGCCTATTAGGAACTGGCACCCAATTGTTGAAAGTAGGCACCTTGGGCATGACTTGAAGATATATCTTGTTTCAGCTCCTTTCTTCTCTGGCTCTTTTCCCCCTTTCTACTTCCTGATTGTCATGAAGTGAGCAAGTTTGCTCTATCACACTCTTCCACCATGACATTGTGTCTCACTTCGGGCCCAAAGCAACGGAGCCAGCTGACCATGTACTGACACCTCTGAAACCGTGAGCCAAAACAGACCCTTCCTCCTCTCAGCTCTTTTTCTCCTGTATTTGGTCACAACGATGAAAATCTAAACTAGCACAAAGATTTAAAATAATTATCGCTTGTCCCATTTGTGATTTTTTAATTATATTAAATTTGTATTTAAATGAAGTACTTCTATGATTTTTTTTCCTCCAACTATCTCCTTTTCACATGTTTTATCTTTTTCCTTCTCATGCAAACTGAAATAAGCGTTTCCTAGAGATTCTATTGCATGAAGTGCTAGGACAAACATATGTGCTTGATTTAAATTATAAGGGACGACCTCATATCTTTTTGGAAATAATAGGAAACAAGTCGTTGAAAAAAAATCACACATATGAGTATGCTTATCCTGAATGTCTTCATCTTGAGTATCTTCACATTCTAGTGGCTCAGGCCATTCTCAGAATTATTCTTTTAGAATCCCCCTGCGGAGTTTGTGGCACATTATTTTGGCTGTTTTATTATGATGAAAATGTCTATAGCAGTGAATTTTAGTTTTAGAAAGAGGTTTAAGTTATTTGGAAAAAATATACTCAGTAGGTTGGCTGATTGAATTGAACCTCAACTATGGCCTGCCTGATAAGACACCCCCCCCCATGCATATGCACATGCATAGATACCCATGCATACATGTACATACAGGCACACATCTGTAATCCCATGAACAGGCACACATGTGCACACTCTCAGTATTCCTAGGTTAAACCACAAAACATCTAAAAAAATAGAACTACCAATTTGTGGGGGGGGCGGTGTTCTCAGGGATTGAACCCAGGGCCTCATGAATGCAAGGTAAATGCTCTACCTCTGAGGTCGTATCAATATTTTTTTTCAGATTAACATTTAGAATATCTTTATTCCTGTGCATAGTGACAAAGCACTTTTGTTTTACGTACATTTGGCCTAACAACATGCATCTTTATCTATAACCCTACATGGCAAAAATAAAAGAGTATTTACACTGAATATTTGACATACTTTTTGACAGTTTGAAACTACATAAGCCGAAAATTTTAGACCCAGCTCACAAATCTATTTCTGTAGTTTTATTACCCTGTGTGTAACAATTTTAGACTTTATACTTCTTAACTAGCTTTAATGCTTACCATCAGTTCCTTCATGCAATTATCTCCCTACTCCTTAGCTATTTTTAATTCATGCTCTCCGCTGGCTGCAGTAAATCATTCAGCAAAATTTTCGAGATTTTTGGTTGATGTACTTTCTTAACCCGTGAATATCTGAGAATATCTTTTGGTTGGCTTCATGCAGAAATAACTTGGCAGAATATATAATTCTTGGTTTTATTTTCCCTTAAAATTCTGTAGATATTATTCGATTGTCTTCTGGCATTTATTTTTTTCTCATTCCCCTCTCCTCCCTTTAACCTCTCTTCCCTTCCTTATTTACAAATGCTTTGTTTCTGTCTGTCAATATTTTTTAAGTGGCAACACTATTTGTTAGGCAATAGAATAAACTTCTGTGATAACATCTTTAGGCATAAAAACATTCAAACAGATGTACAAGTTCTAGCATATTTGTTTTAAAGTTTATCTGGGCTGTTTGATAGTGATAGTTAATTTCAAAATTAACTTCGATAATTCCAAGTTCAAAGTTGTATTCGTGCTGGAGATGTTCCCACGAGAGCTTCTAATTACAAAGCTGAGTGGGTACTGGAAGAAGCCCTTACTTCTGCTTTGAGCACATAACGAGATCAGTGTCTTGCTGGCAGGAGTTTGAACATGATGAGCATGAAGGATATCCATGTTTGTTGTAGGCTTCTTTGGAATGTTAATGATTCGTGTTTCTTACAAAAATGTTTGGAAAAAACGTTTTTCCTTTTAATTTGCTGGATTTCCCCTCCCTATAACTGGATTCAAAGGGCACTGAATTGACAACACAAAAGCTCTACCCAAGGCAGAACAGTAAACTTGAAAAATGTAGATGCAACCGACCAGCTGTGGTTTGAAGGTGACAGGGAGAACACCACAGAGTCCAACGCCAGGATCTTGTAGACAGAGTACAGATGAAGCGGCCTTTTTTGTGAGTACTTTGATACGCTGTGTGGTTTCTGGTGCCTCTCTCGGCTGCAAATGTAGAAGAGGCACAAAACGGAAACCATTTCTCACCAAGGTGTGCTGCAAATGAAATGTAATGATTCACCTACTCTCTGCCTCAGTTTCTTTACCTAGAAAATAACAGTGCCTCCTTACAGGTCATCAGAAGGATTAGAGGGTAAACGAGTAGAACACTACCAGGTGAATAGTGAGGCCATATAAGTTTATACCAGGGAAAGAAAGGGGTTAAGGCAGAGGTTGGCTCCTCAGAGAACTCTCATGTCCTCGGGGATCCAGACACATCTACCGGTACCTGGAGCCATCGGGAACAGCCATCAGTGTGTGAAGAACTGGGAGCAAAAGCCGTGGGATGCTAGTTCTATTTGAGAAGTAGCCCTGATTTGTAGTTTATCTATTGATTTGCAGGGCTGCATCTAGAGGCCACCTGGTGCCTACAGGTAGAGATGCGAGGTCTTGGAAAGGCCACTACCAATGGGGATAATAATGTCCACCTCAGGGGGTGATTATGAGAGTGAAATGAGGACTTGTAGCATTCTTAGAATGGCATCTTGTGTGCACTAAACAATAAATGAACAACAAAAGTTAACTCTGATGGTGTTGAGAACAACAGATGAAAGTGGAGGGGAAGAAGTCTGCGGGCAGAGGGAGGACCAGCCAGAACAGGAACAGTAGAGGACAGCTGAGCAGTTAAGGAACACAGAGCTAGAAGGCTCTTGTTGGCTATGTCCCTCATATGGGCTGTGGATATCAGTGAACTGTGTTCTCCTAAGGTTTGGGGTTCAGAAACTTCCTCATCCACCAGAGAGCCAGAGAGAGCGTCCTGTACACTTTCAGCCCTCTCTCCTGTTGAGTTATGCTCCCGAGGGTACCAACCAGGGAAAAAGCAAGCCAAGCAAGCATGTGCTGCAATTCTGAGCTGCAGAACTGCCTAGAACAGGGTGGAGCTTTCTAAGCATTTACCTTGAGCCTCAGGCCAGGCATTTAATGTTTGCTGATATAATCTGGCCAGTTTAGCTCATTGTGTGTGTGTGTGTGTGTGTGTGTGTGTGTGTGTGTGTGTGTGGTGTGTGACACATATGTTTAACTAGCAGGATGCATGTAATTTTAGGTATTTGGGGAAATAATTGCTCTTGATTAGGACAAATGACAGTCACTGTTTCCTATTATCACTTCAGGTTGAAGAAGGAAAGGAATGGCTTAAATCACAGAACAGGTGTTTCAGATTCGATAGAGGAGATATTTCTTTTTCAGATGGATTTGATAAACCCAGGAATGGGATGCCAAGGGAAATTTTGAAGCCTTTTTCTCTGGAAGCTTTTAAAAATAGCATAGATGCTCATCTGCCTAAGAGTGGAGGAGTAATCCTATCTGGAGATGGCATGATGGATTGGCTCAGGGTGGGAGTGAAGGAGAACGGAGATCGTCTGTCTGCTGAGATCTGCTGCCCCAGCATTTCGTTTCATTTCTCACAGCATTTTAGATTACTGGCTTTCTCTGATTTTTAAAATCACTAACATTTAGTGTTTAAAGTTAAGAGAATGCAGAAAAATAGGAAGAGTAAAAACCAAACAAAATCCTTTAACCCAGAGGTAACCTGAAATGATTTATCATCGGTGTGTACACATTTCCACAATCAATGAACACTGCCTTACATTATTTCGGTGACTACATAATGTCCCATGATATGCGTGTAGCACAACTTACCCAGCCAGTTTTGTACTGAGAAGCTTTGGACTTACTTCCCTGTAAGTCTTTGCACATACATCCTCGTGGATTTGTGCAGTTGTTTCTTAAGAAGAAGTTCTTACCAGTGAAGTGGTTACATCAGCATGCACCTTTTTAAAACGTTGCTACCACTTGCTAGATCCTTCTCCTGAAAAATCATTTCAGTTTACATCACCGTCAGTACTCTTCGGGATATCTGCTTCCCCATTTTCTAAATAACACTGGCTATTGCCCATATTCTCCAGCTACTCTCAGTGTTTCAATATGCTTTTCTGTGAGTCCCAGAAATGTTACTGTTTTCAATCATTTGTAGTCCTTGTGCTGTTTGACTTTGGTATCCTTTATTGATTTCTCTGCTAAAGATCTTGACCCACACACGTACATGAACATATGTGTTCCTAGCTTTCCACTGTCCTGATTTTGGGTGTGTTTTATAGGAGTGTGCTATACGGAAAATCATTCTCTGCATGGCACCAGTTATAACTATAATATGATGACCTTCTGGAATCTTGGGCATAATTACGACACCTGCTTCTGGGCCAAATGAAACCTCAGGGCTCAGTATGGCTTGCTGTTAGAAAGGAGATGGACATGGCCAGTGCCATTTTGTGCAATCAGGGCATGGTTCCTCATCACTGAACGAGGTCAGAGGCCCTGGGCTTGAGCACTGGGCACTGACACACGCAGCACATTGTAGGGGGTATAGGAGAGATGAGGAACAGAGAGAAGGCAAGTCTCATATTTGGAGACTTCAGGCAAAGAAGGATTCACGGGACGTCGGCAAGGCAGACAGAAAGAGGAAGGACTGGGGCTCTCTCCCTGAGGCAGAGCTATATCTGAAGACAATTATCCAGCTGCAAGTGTGGAGAAATGGAACTCTTTATCACACTTTGTCACAAACAGTGGACAAAACTGGGACCATATTCTAGTTCTCATTACAGATTCTCTCTGATCACTCCTTACTACCTCAGCTCTCTAGTTTTATGAGTTTTTGAGGACAATGATTATCTTATTCAAACTAAAATCCAGATTCCTTACTTGGCTTATAAGACCCTGTACAGCATCACTGCTGCTACCTCTGCAGCCCCACTTCTTGCCCGCTCCCCACATCATTCTAGTTCAGTTTCTCCTTGACCATGCCAACTGCATTCATACCATGTAAGACCTATCCTCAGAAACAAGACCAGAAGTTGGTTATTAGAGCTGGGCCACGGGATCAGAGGCAGGCTGAGACCAAGTGTGACCTGATGCTAAGCTCAGGAGGTTTGGGTAAAATCTTAGGAATCTCTGTTTCTGGCAGATGGGACTGTTCCAGAACACAGAACAGTGTTGAGATAAGGTAATGGTCAGATGGCTCCCAGTTTTGGTGGAGGGATGAGGTAGACAGGAAGGCAGGTTATAATATTTACATGCTCCGTAGGAACACTAATCCACCCAACAGTAGGATCCTGGAGGCCACGCAAAAGTGTTGGTAAGATGCCTCAAGAGACACCGCTGCTGGATTCTGCTGCTGCTGACTGCTGCTTCCTCTCAGATTGGGGAAGATTTGTCTGCAATATAAGTTCCCAGTCTGTTTGTGAAGGATGTATGAAAACTCAACAAAATCAAAGACATCTGAATTTGCATAAAACAAAACCTGCAAGCATCAAGTTTCTGTCTGAAATGTTTCAAGTGGATTAAAGGTCATGAATAAGGTGTTGCTTTCTTATTAACATCAGTGTGAGCAAGTATCAAAGGAATACCTGAAGAAGCACACCTGTGAATACCAAGCCCCAACAGAAATGTCCGTGGGACTGAGTATGTGATCACTGAGTCTCCAGTGCTGTCTTGAATGGCACTGTGACTTAGCTGGTATTAGGACTAGGACTTACTTTAAAGCAATCACTGCTGGCCCATTCCCTGTTGCCAAATTCGCCACAGTTGTGTAGGCATTAGCAGCAGCTGCTATTTTAGAAGGTCCACCAGGCTCATTTTTTCCAGAATATCACTAAGTCGAATTCTGGACATACAAATGGGAGACTGACTCTTCCCCTTGGGAGCCCACTGTTGGCCAAGGAAGATTTTTCAGACCTGTAAGTCCCCAAGAACACAAGTTCCCTGATGTGACATGTCCACTTAGATGAGTCTATGATAAGAGAAAGCAAAGTCCTTTTCTGCCAGGTTGCAAGAGTAACCCCACCACCACCTCTGAAGAGAAAGAGGGTGGTCTTAGAGAATGACCCAGGAGGGTTTATACATGCACTTGCCAAAAAAGTTTGAAGGTTTTGGCTTAAAAAAAATAGGTCCATTCATCCATAACTGATACGTCTAATGCTTAAGCCTCATATAAAATTTCCTGGTGTACTTATTTTACACCATAGCCCAATGATTTTTAGAACACATGCCTCTAATCACAGCACTCAAGTGGCTGAGGCAGGAGGATTGCCGCGAATTTGAGCCCAGTCTGGACTACATAGTGAGTTATAGGCCAACCTGAACTACATAGTGAGACCCTGTCTCATAAAACAACAAAAAAAAACTTTTTCATTGTCCCCTGTGTGCCAGACATTGTGATGGACCCGGGGGACATGAGATGAAGATACCATGGTCACTGATAGGATGAGCCAGTCAACTAAACCAAAAAGTTCTGATAGTTTGATGGCTCTTTCAACAGAGTATCAGGGTGATTGCTTCTAAAGGGGGAACTTCAAGCAACTAGGTGTTATGTTTACACAATGTAAGAAAAACAGATTAACTTACTTTCCTTGAATTGACACAATAAAATTCATACTGTATTTGTACCACTTAGAGAACCACAGTTTGCAGAAGTTTGTCTCAGTAGAGATTTCTGGGACCTCGAGTCAGAGTTTTTGTTGTTCTCCAAGTTTTGCCAAAGAAGCGTTTCTCATTTGGGTGGTTTAGAATTACCTGGGGAGCTACTCCATAGCCCAGACTGCTCTCTGACCAACTTAAGTTAAAATCTCTGCGAAGGTGGGGGTATAGGGAATCCAGGCATCAACAGTCTTCAAAGATCCCTAGTGGTTCCAATGTGCTGCCAAAGAAAACGTAGCCCTGAGTTCAGGCCTGAGGAGGCCAACACTGGGATCTTTTCAAAGCTTCCAGGAGACGCTAATGTGTGCAATCACAGTGCATGCCCTCTAACACTTACCTATGCAAAGGGCATATGAGCATTCTTGCAGACTTCCTGGAGCTGTTTACTGCAGTAGTGACTCATGGCGAAGTTTTGCCTCATTAAGAACTGTTATAGAGTAGCTACTTGTCCTGTGCTGTTTACATTTCTAAAACAACAGTCAGGAAGTCCCTGTTTCCCAAATCCTCAGGTCTTAACATTTGTCTTGGTTGTAGGTCATGTCCTCCTCCCAGACAATTCCCAGGTGCATCCTGCCTCTCTCCCCTGCTCCCTGTCTTCCCTTCTCTTTACCCAAGCTCAGGCCTGTCAGGGCTTTGTCCTTGGGGCCTTGGGTGGGAGAACTTGCCATTCCAACTTACTCACATGGCTAAGGAAATCTGAGCTACTTACGCTAGAGAATATTTGTGGCTTAGCAGGAAGGAGCCTTTTGGAGAGAATTCCTTCAATCAGGTAAACCCTTCCCTTGGGGCCATTCCTGATCTGAAATCATTTTCTACAGGGTGCTATATAGGCAGCTACGGAAGGCAGACTGACATGATAGAGGAGTGGAAATCATTTTGTCACCCTTCCCTCAGCACAAGGCAGTCTCTTCTGGGGAATCCATTCAATACCAGAAGCCACGGGAAAATGATTTTGGGATGGTGGAACATTGAACAGCCTCATGTTATATCCTCTGGCATAGATAACCTTATCCTGCCCTTAAAAAGTAAATTTAAAAACACAAATTTAGCAATGATAAAGGTGGAGGTCAGAAATCTAGTCTTGCTTCTTTTCTACTAGCTTCCCTGCTTTTGGAAGAGTTTTGTCTTTCATAGCTAGACAGACCAGCACACTAGCCATGCTCTGGAAGACATGGTCTGCATTGGCAGCATTCTTCAGTCAAAGTGGACCTAACACCCCCCTCCTCTGTTATACTTTATTCAAGCCAATATAATTTCTTTTATCTATGTGATTTAAAAGTTTCCCAGTCATCTATCTCTGAGAATTTAATGAAATCTCTAGTCCAGTAATCCCTCCAAAATCACCAAATATGAAAATCTATATTCAATTTTAAAAGTAATGACCCACCAAGAATGGATCTAAGAACCCATATAGAGTAGTAGCTCCTAGAAAGAAAAGCAGATTCCCACTAGAAGCCTAGACCCCAAGTCATTTTCTCTGTTTACTAATCGTCTACAATGCTCCTTGTATTTGCCCATCTCCATTTACAGAGCACTATGGGCAACACAAAAATAGACCAGAATTTGCAGAGATGAAAAACTTTCACCTCCCTTATCTTACCATGGAGGAAATTCTCTCATGGTAAACCAGGTGGCAGGAGCAAGTCCCCAGAACTTGAAATGGTCCTTCTTCATAAACTCTTCTTACTGAACTGCTACCCATTGAAGACCAACTCACATGTCACAACTTCTCAGAAAGTCATCAAGACTTTCTCTGCACACTCTGCTGCAAGTTTGGAACAGAATGGCTCCTGTTTTAAATTCCCAACACCTCTCTCGAGGAGCTTTAAGGTTATTTCTGTACTTGTCTTCCCCTCTTTTTCAGAAGGTTATACATTATAGGGAGAGATTATTTTATCTTTGTATTCTGTGCAGTAAACCTTCCTGGCTGACTGATCAGCAAAAGATAAATTTAATTGCTGTTGTCTAATTAGTAAACTTAGAAATGAATGTGGCCATCATTTGACCACTCACTGATTTTATTGTCCTATAATCTGTGATATATAATAATGTACCTGACAACAAGCAGGAGCTCTGACCAGCAGATAAATTGCTTGGGAATGAATGGGCTTTTTAAGTTCTGTTGACTGCACTTAGAGATTACTGGCCAGATACAAAAGCAGTATGGGATTCTAAGTCTTACTTATGAGTGAGCCATAGACAAATGCCTCTGGTCACCTAATGACATAAAATTCCAGGAAGATCATCACCAATCATTTCTACTACATAGAGTTAGGCCAGTCAATTCAGTGAGCAGGTGAATCTGACAGGCTAATGAGTAGAAATTGAAGTAGAAATGAACTCCAACTATCCAGCATCATCTCTCCAAAGAGAGCTTTGTTTTGAGAGAAACTGGATACTTTCCAATAGCCAAAGGGACCTGTGAGCTGACTTTAATTGGAAGAATATCTATTACATCCTCTAACTTAGCTCACATCTCTTTCTTACCTAAATTTGGCTTGTCAGGACTTCTCGGTAGATGGCAGAGTGGTGAACAGCAAAGAAACAGCTTCTCTGAGATTTGGTGTCCAGATGCTGGAATATAGCAATGTGAGGAAAGGAAGAAAGAGGGAAGTGTACCCCCAGGATCCAGCAAGGATCTAAAGTGAGAACTGAAACCCATGGGGAGATTAAAAATTCTATTAAACATATATATAGCAAGATGAACCAATGTGAGGACAAAATATCAGATACAGAAGACAGAATTGTGACTAATGATCATGAAAAGAAAGATTTCTATAAAACAGAAAGTTTCTATAAAACAAAAAAATCCAATAGCTACTAGATGATGCAAAGAAGAATAATATAAGATTAATTGGAATCAGTGAGAAAGCAGGAAGTAGTGTAAATGACGTAAAACGTTTTTTCACAGAAGTAATGGCAGAAAAAACTTCTCAAGCAGGGGAAAAGGTTTTGACATGCAAGTGAGGAATATAGAACTCCAATTAGCCATGATCAAAAAAATCTATAGCCAGTCATTTAGTAGTCAAGATTTCAGAAATTCAACATAAGAACAGAATATTAAAAACTGTTAGAGCCAGGTGTGGTGTTGCACACCTGTAATCCCAGCACTCAGGAGGCTGAGGCAGGAGGATTGCCATGAGTTTAAGGCCAGCCTGGGCTACAAGGTGAGTTCAAGGCCAGCCTGAACTGCATACTGAGACCCTGTCTCAAAAAGACCAGAAAAAAAACCTGTTAGAGCAAAGAAATAAATCAGCTATAAGGAAAGCCTACCAGAATCACACCAGACTTCTCAATACAAACCCTCAAGTCAAAGTGAAATTGGAATGAAGTATCTCAAGCCCTAAAAGAAAACAACCTCCAACCCAAATTGATGTACCCTCAATTATCTTTCAAAATTCATGGAGAAATAAGATACTTCCATGACAAAGAACACCTGAAGAAATTCATGACCACCAAACCGGTGCTCCAAAATGTTCTGAAGGACATTCTAGCAAGATATAACAAGGACTACAACTTCATGAACCTGAACCAAGAAAGGCAAGTAATTTCAATGGGGAGAAGGGAAAGGGAACCAGCAACAGGAATATAATGTGACAAAGATAAATTGATACATGAGTTTTAACTATCAATGTAAATGGTCTCAATTCAGCAATCAAAAGAAACAGAATGGATCAAGGAGCAAGATCTAACAATATGTTGCATATAAGAAACACATTTAATTCAAAATTAAATTCATAGACTAAAAGTAAAAGGATGAGGCTGGGCATGGCAGCACATACCTCTTATCCCAACACTCAGAAGGCTGAGGCAGGAGAATCACTGCAAGTTCAAGGCCAGCCTGGGTTACACAGAATTTGAGGCCAGCCTGGACTGCATGGTGATTTCCTGTCTCAAAACAACAAAGCAAAAAACCAAAGGCTGGAAAACAGTACTCCATGTGACAAAAACCCAGATAAAAGAGAAGGTAGCTATTCTATTTGCAGACAAAGCAGATTTCAAGCCAAGACTGATTAAGAAAGGCAAAGAACATCGCTATATCCTTTTAAAGGGAACAATCTAAAAGGTGAGATAATGATCATAAATATATATGCACCAAATACCAGGGCACCAAACTATATAAAACAAAAATTAAGGAACATTAAAAATCAAATAAACACTAAGACAGTTGTAATGGGAGCCCTCAATACCCCATGTCACAAATAGATCAACTGAACAAAAAATCATCAAAGAAATGTTAGAGCTGAACCAAACTTTTGAACAAATGGATTTAGTAGATGTCTACAGAGTGGTCACCTCACAACATAAGAATACATGTTCTTCTCAGCTGCACATGGCATATTCTCCAAAGTAGACCATACACTAGCTCATAGAACATGCTTAAGTAAAATGCAAAGGAATTTAAATTATCCCATGCATGTTATCAGATTAGAGTGCAATGAATTTGGAAATCAATGGCAAAGGAAACCACAAAAACCTCCTAAGCACATTATAATTAAATAACAACCTCCTGAATAACCAATGGGTCACATATAAAGTTAAAGAAGAAATTCATTTCTCCAATTAAACAATAATGCAGATACATTTTAGAACTTAAGGCACGCAATGTAAGTAAGCCTACATGAGAGATTTATAGTGGTGAATTCCCATATCAGAAAAACAGAGCAAGCTCAAATAAACAACCTAATGTTGAATCTCAGCCTGCTAGAAACAGAAGAGCAAGTCAAGCCCAAAGCTTGTACAGGGAAGAAATTATAAAGATCAGAAGAAAAATTAATGAAGTGGAAGTTAAGAAAATAATACAAAGAATCAATGAATCAAAGAGTTTGTTCTTTGAAAGACTAAATAAAACTGACAAACCCATACTGACCTTGTTAAGAAATGGATGTAAAAGTCTCAAATCCACAAAATTAGAAATGAAAAGGGTGAAATGATAATAGACCCTGCAGAAACCCGGAATATCATCAGTACCTATTTCCAAAGCCGGTATTCTAATCAGATGGAAAATAGGAGAAATGGACAGATTCCTAGATACACAGGAATTATCAAAGCTGAATCAAGAGGATATAAGATTCTAAATAAACCAATATCACTCAGTGAAATTGAAGGTGTATTTAAAAATTTACCAAGAAACAAAAGTCCAGGCCCTGATGTATACACTGCTGAATTCTACAAGAAATTTATAAAAGATCTAATGCCACTACTTCTAAAACTCTAATGAAGTTAAAAGGGAAGCAACGCTCCCACATTCCTGGAAGTAAGCATTACCCTGATACCAAAACCTGAAAAAGATCCAACAAAAAAAGAGGCCATTTTCCCATTAACCATTCTCTCTAGTGAGCATAGATGCAAAAATCTTCAGTAAGATACTGGCAGACAAAGTGCAGCAAATCATCAAGAAGGCAAGCCAGGTATAGTGATACCTGCCTGTAATCCCAGGATTTAGGAGGCTAAGGCAGAAAGATTGCTGTGAGTTTGAGGTAAGCCTGGGCTACATAGTGAGTTCAAAGCCGGTCTGAACTACGTTGTGAGATTCTGTTTCAAAAAAACAAAAAGAAGAAGGAGGAGGGTCAGGAGACAAGGTGAGAAGGTGAAAAGGTGATACACCATAACCAGGTAGAATTCACCCCAGAAATGCAGGGATGGTTCAAAATATGCAAAAATGTAATACAGCATATTAACAGAGCCAAGGAGAAAAACTATATGATCATTTCAATAGATGCAAAACAAGCACTTGACAGAATCTAACACCAATTCACCATAAAAATGCTAAGGAAAATTGGAACCGAGTATCTTTACCTCAATCTGATAAAAGTCATCTATGATGAACCAACAGCCAACATTATACTAAATGGACAAAAGCTAAAAGGTTTTGCTCTAAAATAAGGAACAACACAAGGATGTTGACTATCACCACTCCTATTCAATATAGTTCTGGAAACATTAGGGAGAGCAATTAGATAAGAGAAAGAAATGGAAGGAATAACAATAGGAAAGGAAGAAGTTAAATTATCATTATTCATAGATGACATGACACTCTACATAAAAGACTCTCAAAATGCCACGAAAAAACTGCAGGATTTAATAATCAAATTTAGTAGTATAGCTGGATACAAAGTCAATGCTGAAAATCAGTAGCGTTCCTGTATACAAATAACAAACTCACTGAAAGAGAAATCAGGGAAATAACACCTTTCATAATAGCATGCCCCCCCAAAAAAAATAGGAATCAGTCTAAGTAAGGAAGTAGAACATCTATGCATTGAAAATTACAGTACACTGAAAAAGGAGAATGAAGAGGATATCAGAAAATGGAAAGATATCCCTTGCTTCTTGGGAAGAAAGATCCAATAGAGTGAAAATGGCTACATTTCCAAAACTGTTATATAGATTTAATGCAATCCTGATCAAAATACCAACAGCATGTCTCATAGAATTAGAGAAAATAATCCTAAAGAAAATAGACTCAAGGATCAATGGAACAGACAAGAAGATGCAGAAACAACTCCAGACATGTTCAGCCATCTTATCTTTGACAAAGGGGCCAAACACCTTCACTGGAAGAAAGATAGCCTGTTTAAGAAACAATGCTGGGGAAACTGGCTCTGCACATGCTAAAGATTAAAACTATCCATATCTTTCACCATGCACTAAACTGAAACTGAAATGGATCAAAGATCTAAACATTAAAACAGGGATGTTAAACGTGCTGGAAGAAGAATAGGTAGAACTCTTGAAGACACTGATGTAGGCAAAGACTTCGTGGAAAAATATCCCTGTGCACACAGGAACCATTACAAAGAATCAGCATCTGGGACCTCATCTTACAAAGCTTGTGATATGATGCTTTTAATTCTTTTGGAAAGATATCTAAGAGAGAAATAGCTGACTCAAATGGAACCTCTAGTTCTACTTTTTTTGAGGAATCTCCACACTGATTTCCACAGTGGTTTCACCAGTCTATACTCTCACCAACAGTGGAGCAGGGTTCTTTTTCCCAACAGTCCCTCCAGCATTTGTTGTTGATTGATTTCTCAATAATAACCATTCTTTTGGAGTGAGATGGAATCTCAGTATTGTTTTAATTTGCATTTCTTGAATGACCAGTGATGTTGAACATTTCTTCATATATTTGCTGTTTCTATTTCTTTATCTAAGAAATATCTATTCATTTCAGATGCCCATTTCTTGATTGGGTCTTTACATTTTGAAAGGTCTGATTTTTTTGAGTTCTTTACTTTTTAAAAGTTCTTTACTCCTCATCTTAAAAAGCTTTTGCACAGCAAGAGGAACCACCAAAAAAGTGAAGAGACAACCCAAAGTTCGGAAAAAAATTTGCCAGCTCTTCCTCAAACAAAAGACTACTATTGAGAATATATAAAGAATTCAAAATAATGAGACTCCCCCCAAATTTAAAGACCCAATCCAAAAATGGGCATCTGAGATGAACACACACTTATTGGATGAAGGAATACAAACAGCAAATAAATGTGTGAAAAAATGTTCAACATGACTGGTCATCTGAGAGATGCAAATTAACACTGAGATCCCATCTCACCCCAGAAAGAATGGCTATCCTCCAGAAATCAACCAATAATAAGTGCTAGAGGGGTTGTGGGGGAAAAGGACCCTTTCTCCGTTGGTGATGGGAGTGTAGACTGGTGAAACCACTGTGGAAATCAATCTGGAGATTTCTTAAAACACTAGGACTGGACATTCCATTTGACCCAGGTATTCCCCTTCTTGGTATCTGTCCAGAAGAATTAAAAGCATCATACCACAGCAATATAGGCACACCCATATTTATAGCAGCACAGTTTGCAATAGCTAAGTCATGGAAACAGCCCAAATGCCCATTAACTGATAAATAGATAAAATATATGTGGTTTTTAATACAATGGAGTACTGCTCTTCCATAAAGAAGGATAAACTCAAGACAGTTCTAGGTAAATGGATGCACCTTGAAACCATACTCTTAAGTGAAATAAATCAGACTCACATATGTAAATACCACATTGTTACTCTGGTGCAAGAAACCGAAAGTGTAAATAAAGACCAAAATGTGTAATAGGTATTGTGAAATAGGAAGAAAAATGCTCAAGTGGTGAGGGGAACAAGGGAGGGGAAGGGGGAAAGGAAAGAAGGGAAAATAAAATAGTAAGACATCAAGAAAAAAGAAAACAAAGCTTTTGTAAATGGGGAGGAGAGGAGGTGTTAAAGGGAGGGTGGGGGAATGAGGGAATAAAAGAAACAGGTCATATCATGTACAGGTACAAATTCTCCATGATAAATGTGATCATTATGTATATCTAAAATGTACAAATAAAATCTGACTGGAGAAGGTAAAGAACTCAAAAAAATCAGACCTCTCAAAATGTAAAGACCCAATCAAGAAATGGGCATCTGAAATGAATAGAAATTTCTTAGATAAAGAAGTAGAAACAGCAGATAAATATATGAAGAAATGTTCAACATCACTGGTCATTCAAGAGATGCAAATTAAAATGACACTGAGATTCCATCTCACTCCAGAAAGAATGGCTCTTATCGAGAAATCAATCAATAACAAATGCTGGAGGGACTGTTGGGAAAAGAAATCCTTCTCCACTGTTGGTGGGAGTGCAGACTGGTGAAACCACTGTGGAAATCAGTGTGGAGATTCCTCAAAAAAAGTAGAACTAGAGGTTCCATTTGACTCAGTTATTTCTCTTACGTATTTTTCCAAAAGAATTAAAAGCGTCATATCACAGTGATCTATGCACACTCACATTTACAGTGGCACCATTTGTAACACCTAAATCTTAGAAATAGCCCAAATGCTTGCTAACTGATGAATGGATAAAGACTTTTTTTTATACAGTGAAGTACTACATAAAGAAGGCTAAGCATGAGACATTTCTAGGTAAATGGATGCACCCTGAGACCATACTCTGAAGTGAAATAAATCAGACACATGTTAAATACTGCATTGTTTCTCTGATGTGAGAAATCAAAAGTGTAAATAAAGTCCAAAACTTATAATAGAAGTTAGGAAATAGAAGTTGGGAAGAAAATATTCAAATGAGAAAGGGGATAAGAGAGAGAGGAAGGGTAAAGGAAGAAAGGGACAAGGAAAGAAAAGAGAACACAAAGATAGAAAAAATGGAAACAAAGCTTTTGTGAATAAGGCGAGGAAGAGGGGTGAAAGGGAAGGAAGGAGAGTAGTGAAAAAAACGATCGAGATATATCATGCACAGGTACAAATCCTGTGGTAAATATTATAGTTATGTATATCCAAGTATACGAATAAAAAAGAAAAAAATGTGTCTTGTCCA
This sequence comes from Dinomys branickii, assembly GCA_004027595.1. Classification (NCBI taxonomy): domain Eukaryota; kingdom Metazoa; phylum Chordata; class Mammalia; order Rodentia; family Dinomyidae; genus Dinomys; species Dinomys branickii. Next base: position 89,387 of record PVLD010002106.1, read on the forward strand.
CAATATCACGCTGCCAAACCCATCAGTTCTCATGGAATGAACAGCCCCATGCTATGTCTGCTGGTAGAAACATCCTCATGACACAATTTTACTTTCATTTTCCCTGTGTGTTCCAGATCTGTTCCATGGGGTTGCTTTTCTCCTGCTCCCCAGTGAAAAGTGAGACAATACCACAACTATTCTGGTCACTGTTAGACCACAGACAGCAAAAATCTTCCAGTTCTTTGCCACAAGCAGTGTCCATTTGGGGATGGATTTCCTCCAATCTCTTTGCTCCAGGGGTGATGCTTCCTTTATTTCTGTGCCTGATAAATCTACTCTTTTTTCAGGCCAGCTGGACCTGCTGGATCATGTATTCTGGGCTTTTAGTTGGGCAGGCAGAAGGCTGGGGAGTAGGTAAGGCCATATATGAGAACTATTTCCATCCGACAGCCTCAGGCTCTTTAGTCTTTTTTCTTGCAAGTGCTTTCCTAGGTTTATCCTGTGTCCCCCATGAGGCCTTTCTCACTGCACCTCCACTGACTCAGCCCCTCCCCTCTGGTTGATCTCCTCGGTTCCCCCTCAGTGTCTGCTACTGTCCTTATACCCCACCTAACCCCTGAGTATGGAGTCAAACTTTCAAGCACAGGCACCACTAGCTGACATTCCCACCACAGGTTCTATCTCTGACCTTCAGGACTCTCACACCCTTCACCTGGCCATTAAAAGGGACTTCCTAGGTGCACTTGTCCACTCTGCTGCCGCAGACCGCATCAGCCTTTCCTGATGTAGTCAGGAAGCAATGCCGGGGCCCTGCAGGGAACACATGCTAATTTTTCTGAGCAGGGACTATTCAAGCAGAGAGCAAGGGTCAGCTCTCCCCAGAAAAATGTCTTTCAGAAATCCTCTCCTGACTTTGTCTTCAGTCTGAGGCTGAGAATAATCTAGCTGATGTTCAACTACCTGTTTGAAGTATCTGCATGATTATCTATCTTATCATGCACATTAGCACCTAGCACAATCGGTAATACCTTGGTGTCCCACTGAAAATTCCAATGTAACACCTGGTTCCAGGTTATGGCCTTGCTACTCTGTCTGCAGCTGATAAACAGAAGTGAAGTCCTAACCCAAGGACCATTCATTTATTGGTTGACCAAAGTCCTATGATCTGGTTGTTCCAGTTCAAATAAACAAGAATGATAAAAAAAAACATAAAAAAAATAAAAAAAAAACAAACAAGAATGAACAAATTTTAGTGAAAAGTTTGTTCAAATTTGAACAAAATTATACATTGCCACCAACTTGTAGTAGGAGTCCAAGCCAAGGAGTCTCAGTGCAGACAGAATTGGAAGTCTTGTTAAAGGAGGCAAGCCAGAGAACCATGCCAATGAAACAAATGGAGAGAGACAATGTAGATCAAATCAAAAGAGCACAAGAGAAAGAGGCTTCACATAATCTAGCAGAAGGGACGTCTCCTCGGTTCTTGGCTGCACACAGGTAATGTTCCTGTGGTTGTGCTGGGATTGGCTCCTGGCCCTTCGACATCCACGAGCTTGCCTAGTGCTTGTCCCCATCCCATGCTCTTCATTTCGGTCAGCACAAGCAAGCTTCTGTTTCTTGCAACCCAAATTTGCTAATCAACCAGAACAGGAAGTAACTGAAAGTATGTCTTGGGTTACAAAACCCAGAGCCATTCCTTCGAGGGCTCCCTCCCCAGCAGAGGCATTAATGCTACAGTGAGTGAATCAGCAGCTCTGTACCGTGCGTCAAGCAGAAAATGCACTGTCTGCCCAGTCTGCCAAGTCAGGCATAGATTACTTTTTGTGACTTGAATGTCACCCACTTGGAGCTAGATGATACTGGCTCACAAGAAACCCCACATACAGTTTTTTGTTGTGACTTTACAGGTTTAGCAAAAACATTATAGTATTAGGCAGACAAGTAGCAATTCGCTGACAAGGGCCAGTGGCGCTCAGCTCTGGCTGCACATTAGACTCACCTTACAAGCTTTTAAAACTCTCAGCGCCAGGTCCCACCCAAGCCAGTTAAATCAGAAACTGAGGGTGCAGCCCATACTGGGTACTTTTGCAGATCTCCCCAAATTACTTTAAGGTGCCAGCCAGGTTGAGTCACTGTTCTAAGGGACAGGTGGGAGTGTTGGATAATGGAAACTCATATTTACTAAACATCTATGTGTATCTGTGATGTGGCAGGCAATTTACCTAGCAGTAGCTGCTATTTGTTGAGTGCTTACTGCATTTGTTTGCTAAGGCTGCCATAGCAAAGTACTATGGACTAGGAGGCTTAAATAACAAAACTTTACTTTCACACAGTTCTGGAGCCTGGAAATCTGAGATCACAGAGTTGATGTCGGTGTTACTTTCTTCTGAAGCCTCTCTCCTTGGCTTGTAGTCAGTCACCTGGGTCTTCACAAGGTCTTTTGTCTTTGTGTGTGTGTGTCCTAATCTCTTCTTACCACACCAGAGAGATGGATTAGGGCCCAGTCATATTATTTTACATATTGCTCATTATCTCTTTGGGTTTTTTTTTTTTTTTTTTTTTTTTTTTTTTTTTTTTTTTTTTTTTTTTTTTTTTTTTTTTTTTTTTTTTTTTTTGTCTTTTTGAGACAGTGTCTTGCTATGCAGTTCAGGCTGGCCTTGAGCTCACTTTGTAGCCAGGCTGGCCTTGAACTTGCAACAATCTTCCTGCCTCAGCTTTCTGAGTACTGGGATTACAGGCATGTGCCACCATGATTTAAAGGCCCTATCTTCAAATAGTCACATTCAGTGGGGGGTTAAGACTTCAACATATGGATCTAAGAGGAAAACATACTATATGGCCTATAATCTTACAATGTAAATGGCACTGCTTAAAGTTTTATATCTAGTGACTAATATTTACAACAGTCCTCTGAGAAACTGTCTCCATGTTACAAGGGAGGAAACTGAGCCTCAGAGCAGTCACAATTCTAACAAGAAATAGAGTTTCGTTTCAAACTGAGGCAGTATAACTCCAGAATGCAAGCTCTTTACTATTGGATCTTCTGGATCTTTATTGCTTACAAACCGTAGCCGATAGTATGGGTATAGTAAGTGGAGGAACCTGGAAATCCCTTATAACGTAAGGTTATTTCTTTATATTATCTTTTTCAATAAGGGCCCATGAAGAAATGGGAGTGGGGAGGGGGAGAGGGAGGAAGAGGGGAAAGGGTGAGATAAATGCTCAGCTGCACTAAGTCAGGCAGGAACCCAGGCTGAAAGAGGTTTCACTGTCTTACACAGTGCACCATCCAAAAAAAAGAAAGAGGCTTTCTTAGTCCCTGGGACCAGGGAGGGGAGAGAGATGATCAATCACCTATGAGCTTTCCATTGCTTCTGTCAGAAGTGACCAAAACTTGTCACCTGGGCACATCCTTGGCTAGAATTAGTCCCATGATCCTGCCTAGCTATGAGTATTTGGGAAATGTAGGGAAGCAACAGAATACTTGTAACAATCATTCCTTTGCTGTAATTCATGAAGTGGCTATTATTCCAGGTTCAAGAAGCAGTCTCAGATAGATTAAGAAATTTCCCACAGGGACATAAAATTTGGGGAGTTGGGCCTCACATTCTGGTGATTCATTTTAATTCTTATGCTCTGTCCATCCCATCAGTGACTGTAAGCTCCTGGAAGGGGAGTGTCCTTAGTACTTATTTATCCTCAAGGGTTTCTAGTGAGTGCTGAACATCAGCACCAAGCATAAAGTGACACTAGAAATCTCCAGGTTGTAAATACAGATAATTGTGCTATTTTAATGAAGCATACTCATTAAATTATGGTGTGAAATATCTAATGCCACCCTGGGAATAGAAAGAATCACACTCAATGCCTAAAAATAAAGAACTAATTCACTGTGGATTGCTAATAATATAGTCTCCAAAAAAAGCAGCCACCAAGGTGCATAGCCCACGTGCATGTAAAAGACTACATTTACACTGTTAAGGGCAGCTTTTTGCAGTTTTTGGAACTCTGCCATCGCAGATTGCTCCAGGTACAGAGTTGACAGGTTGGAGGAAATTTGTTGTATTTTTTCTCTCTGTGATTAGCCACGACTGTGGTTGTTTATTAATCCACAGCCAAAGACAGAAGTGACAATTCATCAAACTGAAAACTCCATGATTGTAACTGAAACTTGACACATGATATTTATTAACTTAGTTAATTGTTTTGCAATCTTTTTTTCTCTTTGCAGTTGTATCTTAAAATGTTAAATATATTCTCTAAATGACCATTGCTATGGTCCGAATGTGCATGTTTCCCCCAGATTTGTGCGTTAAAGACTAACCACCGCTGTGGTGGTATTAGGATATGGGGCCTTTGGAGAATGACTGGGTCATGAAATCACAGGCCTCAAGAATGCAGTTATTGCCTGCTGTGGTTTACATCTGATGGCCCCAAAGCCTCATGTGCTCATAGGTGGAGCTTTTAGGAGGAGGCATGGAGTTACTAAACTCACCAGGGGTCTACTGATGAGGTTATCGCTGAACGTGCTTTAGGAGGGAGGGCCTGGTTGGAAGAAGTGGCTCACTGGAGACAAGGCCTGGAAAGATGTACCTCCTTCCTCTGCTCCCTTCGCTCTCTGCTTCCTGGCTTCTGTGATGTGAGCAGTTTCCCTGCCCCCTGTCCTGCTCTGCCGTGCTATCCTGTTCTGGAGCTGGCTGACCATGGACTGTATACACATGGTTGGCTTGGTTTGTAGTAGCTGCTATAACAAAACTTAAACTCAACCTTAACCTACCCCAAAACTTAATCCTAAAACTAATACTAGCCCTCACTTAACCTTAACTCTAATCCTAAAGCTAATCCTCACACTCACCCTAACCCAACATCAATTCCCTGGATCTTTATAGCACAAGCTGGCAGCACGCCATTTTCCCATCTGCCCAGTTGGAGCTTCACCTGAGTGAAGCACCAACATCCTTCAGAGGGTAGGGTTACCAGAGCTAAAGACCTGGAAAGGGCTGAGCTGAGTGTCAGGTCTGTGGAAGTCAATAAAACCTGAGCAGTGAATGCATTTGGTTTAGAGAGACTATGCCACTAGCTACACAACTATTGTCCCTCTAGCAGCACTGTGACCACTGGCATTAGCTCTGAATCACAGTATGCACCCTGCAAAGAACTTCAGAGACCTCCTGGTGGTCATCTGATCCACAGGAGACACGAGCATGAAAAGGTCAATGCCAAGCCCATCTGTCTATTCTGTGTTGCTGTGAATTCTAACATCCCTGAAACAGAATTGTGATCTGACGAAGAAGCCAGGTGACCCCTAAGGGACATGACTAATGAATATGCTACAAAAAAACAGATGGGCACTAGAGTTTGACTTTGTGTAAATCCTTTATGGCACTTGGCTGGCCTGTTTGTATAGCTAGCTGGCGCCTGCTTGAAGGAAACCCATCTGCAGACCCCAAAATGGTCACATCCCTTCAGTTTGTGTGACAACATCCCACATGTGCCTGTCTCCTTTTCTTACTATCTCCCCCAGCAGTGCAGTTTGTTAGGTTTGGTTAAGACTGATCTTATAATTTTGGAGTATCTGAAGAATGGCTATTTTTACAGGTTTTTCTTTGAAGACATATTTGTGGTATACTGCAGAGGGTGGAAAAGTTTTTCCTAAAAGTCAGAAAGTAAATATTATAGGTTTTCTGAGCCATAAAGTTATCTGCTGCAATTACTAAATTCTGCCATTGATACACAAAGGGAACCATAGACAATACTATAAATGAATGAGGGCTGGGGATATAGCTCAGTGGAATAAGCGCTTGCCTAGCAAGCGCAGCGTCCTGAGTTCGATCCCCAGTACCGCAAAAAAATAAATAAATAAATAAATAAATAAATGAGCAGAATCATGTTGCAATAAAACTGTGTTTATAAAAAGAGGCAACCACCTTGCCAAATCTCCCATTCCACTGAATAATCAGAGCCTATCTAAAAAGTCTTTTTGGATGAAATGTCAAAACAGAAATTACTGAATCTCTACAGTGAATGTGTAGTTAGAAGCTATTCACCAAAAAGTTCACTTTGTTCTGGATACTTTTTCCTGCTCTTTAATGACTGCCAGAATAATGTTCTTGCCACGTGTATGTGTCAGTGACTCCTCATGAGCATACCCACAGCACATGATTCTTTAAGGCCAGGCCTAATGAGAATCTCTAAGACCCTCCAGCAGATAATAGGTGGAATAGCAAGTGCCAATGCTAAGAATTTGGACTTTTTATTAAGTAACAAATGCTCTAAAAGTAGTTGTTTCTGTGTAGGAATGTACTATGGTTATCTTTTACTGGTTAGTTGCAAAACCGAACCACCCCAAATCTCTACATCTTAAAGCAATAATCACTTCCTCAGTTTGTGAGTTCATGGATTGCCTGGATGGTTCTGCTGGTCTAGACCAAGGCTGAGTGATTATAGCCAGGCCTTGCCAGCAGTCCACAGTCAGCTGGCACGTTGGTTGGGGGCTGGTGCTCTTGGATGGCCTTGCTCGCGCTATGGCGGGTCTCCAGCCAGCTGGCTGGCAGGTAGAGAGGGTGGCCCTGACTCTCATAGCACTTGCTCTCCAGCAAGGTAACCTAGGAGTGTTCATTGTGCAATCTCAGGGGATCAAGAGAGAGACCAGAGTCTGGAACTCTTCCTGAGGTTCAGGCTTTGGACCCACACTTTCTCTTCCACTGTGTTCTGTTGGCCATGGCAAGTCAGGAGCCCAGGCCATATTCAAAGAGTGGGAAGATAGATTCTGCCTCTTTACAAGAAGATTACAAAGTGACGCTGCAAAGGACAAAGATCCAGGGAGGCATGGATCTTTGTGGCCAGCACTGCAATCAACCTCCCAGAGGCTCTAAGAGAACAGGCAGGATAACCATAAGGACAAGACAGGAAACCACACTGACAGCATCATTCAGCTGAGGTGAAAACAAGCCCAGCAGGATTGACTTGTATTTTCCCAGTGTGGAAGGCTGTATTGTATCCGAATGAATCCAGACCATATCTTAGGTTTTATTTCTGTCCACCTCACTGGCTTGTCTGAATTCCAACATTTTTCTTAATCTGTGCAATTGCACTTTGCTTTCAGAAAGCTCTAGGTATGAACAGTCACACTGTCAAAAGAGAAATTAGGGTGCTGTTCTTTGATTGACAAGAATTCTTGTAGTTTTCAACAGAAGGTTTTCTTATGGTGTTCCTTGAAATAGTGAGTTTGCTATTCATCATATAATTTATTCCACCCAAATTTGACAGGAAATTTTTCTGGGCTCTCTAATCCTGTGAAACATGACACATCCATATTTCTTTCAGGACTCCTTGTATTTTAAAATAATATTCTTCATTGTATTTTTCACCATGTTTACATATAGGAAAAGGCCAAGTTTGCTACAATAGTGCCTCTTTGTTTCGTTGTGATGGTGGTGGTACTAGGGATTGAACCTAGCCGTGTTCTACCACTGAGCGACATCCCAGCTCATGTTTTGTTTTTTGCTTTTTGTTGTTGTTGTTGCTTGTTTGTTTTATGACAGGCTCTTACTAAATTGCCCATGCTGGACTCAAACTTGTGATTGTCCTGCCTCAGCCTCAAAGTCCTGCCATTATAGGTGTGTACCACCATGCCCAGCTTGTTTTCTTTTCTATTTTAGGGAATAATTGTATTTTGGGTCTTGGGAGTAGATGGTGGGCAAAAGCTCAAGTGTTGGTTACCTTTCTCTCATTGCTGAAACAAAATACCCAACACCCAAAGTTATGGAAGGAAAGGTTTATTTACCTCACAGTTTGTGGAGGTTTCAGACCATAATCAGCTGGCTACAAGGCAGGGTGGCACATGGCACAGGGCAACAGTTCATGGAGCAGAAGACAGCAAAAACAACAAAAGCAGAAAGAGAGGAGCATGAGAGAAGACTCTTACTCTCCCTTATATTGTAAGCGTGTTACCCACCTTAGGGCGGGTGTAGCGCTCACACCCATAATCCCAGCATTGGACCATGAATCAATCATAAATTCTAGAAGCTGCCTCATGACTGCATGAGGCTTTAGGGGGACATCTGGACACAAACCATAACAGCTCAGCAGCTATGAGTTTTGCCTCAACTTACCAAGATGACACAGGTACTAGAAAGATCAATAGGCTTGGAACAGGAGGTTGGGGTCTGGACCTGATCAGCAAATGTTCTTTTTTTTTTTTTTTTTACAACACATCATTTAGCACTCCTTGTTTTCAGTTTATTAGAATGAGTACTTCTAGTGGCTGAGGATATAGCTCAGTGGAATAAGCGCTTGCCTAGCAAGCGCAGGGTCCTGAGTTCGATCCCCAGTACCGCAAAAAAAAAATAGAATGAGTACTTCTAGGATCTATCATAACTTGATTGTACCTGTTACTGTGTGACTTCTCTGGGCATTAGTTTCCTTTTCTTTAAAGAAAGAATAATGGCCCCAACCCTTCCAACTTTATTATGTGCCAGTAATCAATGAAAAAAAAAAGCAGGAATGAGTTTATACTTAAGGATACCTGTCTTCTAAATAAAAAAAAAATTTTAAGAGAGAGTCTCCCTATGTAGTTAAGGCTGGCCTTAAATTCACTAGGTAGCCCAGGCTGGCTTCAAATTCATGGCAATCTCCTACCTCCAAAATGCTGGGATTACAGGCAGGCACCACCACGTCTGGCTTAGATAAATATTCTTTTACACCTAATTTGGATTCATAATTCTAATTTCCTTTTCCTAAAAAGGGTCTTCAGAACCTAAATAGATCTCAGGAGATAATATATAAAGAAGTAGTTCAGGAGGATATCCACAGCTAGAATTGGGACTCCAGGTCTTTCAGGCTTTTACCTCTAAATAAATGTAGGAGTAGCACATAAAGGCTTATCTCTACTTATATTTTAGTGTGAGCTAGAGCTTTTCCTGAGCATGCATAGGTCCTAACAGATAAAGATGAGAAAGCATGAAGTGGGAGACCTCAGCATGAATGGGAGAGAACGCAGAGAGAAGTAGGGTCTTAGTAAAGGCAAGACACAAGCAATGCCAAACAGAAAGGATCCCAGCCCTGGTCCTGGAATAGGATCCTGGACTCACAGTTATTAAGTCCTAGGAGAGATTCAGGGATAAAATGGAGGAGTTGGAATGTCACACATAAACAATGAGAACAAAGCATTTATCTTTGGGTAACACCACTGAATTTCTTGTCTGTTGGGTACCTACTTTTATTTTCTTCCAGTTATTAAGTTGACATGAATTCTCTATATCAGAGCTTTTTTAATATTTGAAAAAAAATCTATAATTCTAAGGATATCGTACAGAGAAAACAGTTCACTCTCTTGGGTCAGAGCTAGACTAAGTTTCTCAGGGCTTAGATAAGGCTTTGATAGCTTTACTACTGGATGGTTTTATATTTCCAGATAAAGTACCTATTTAGGAGAAGCATTTTCCTCCTTAAAGCTGATTTAGGCTGAATGAAATATTTTAAAGCTACATAAAATTGAATCTAGTTTTCTTATAGATGGTGTTAAGAGAATATTAGAATTGAAACCTTTACCGGGATTCATTCAATTGAACTTAGTTCAGTTCTACAACCATTATTTACTGAGTGTCAGATGTGGGTGGTATCAAGATAAGTAAGACTTGATCCCTGCCCTCAAGATGCCCAGAGCCAAGTGGATGAGACCAGTACAAAGGGGAGAGCCAGCAAGCTGTCTGTGATAAGTGCTCTCACCCTATCAACTCTTGCCGCCAAGTCTCATGGTCACACAGAATTCTGGAGAGCTCTTCACATGTAAGGCAACTTCTTTCTATAGCTCTTTATTAACCGCCAAAGAATTCAGCTCTTGTTGCCTGCCCTGCCTTTCCCATAGAGACTGGACCTTTGAAGCATAATGGAACATCCTGGAATACTTCTTCCTCTCTAAACCCGCCAGCATTTCCTGCTTTGCTTCTACCAGGTTTCTGCACCTCAAACATTGTTTCCCTCCTCACAAAATGGAGAGAAATTGCAAACACCTGTACATTTGCTCCCGTTTCTCCTAACTGCCCCCAGTGTGCTGCCCTACCTCCTTTGCACTTTCTTCCAATAAGCACCACAAAATAAGGGCACCGAGCATAGCAGAAGTGTAGGGGAAGAAAATGGATTCCACCAGGGAGGACCATCTGAGAAAGTTTCCTAGAGGAGATGCTGTTTAACTGGGTCCTGGGGAGGCAGATGACTTTAAAAGATGAGAGGAAAGCTTTCTGGCAGGGAGATCTCTGGAGGGACAGTGCCAGAGGGACGGGATGAAAGTGGGTTTGAGGATGGTGGCTTGGAGTCTGCTCTGGGCCTGGGCACTGCTCTTAAAGGAGAGCAGCTCAGGAGAGAGAATTTAAAAAGGGTCTTGGCATGTCAGCCTAAGGAATTTGAAATGCGTTCTTTGTGCAAAGAATAGAGAGGGGGATGTGCTCATAGAATTATGTGTGGAAAGTGAGCCCTGAAACCCTCTCCACTCGCCCTTGGTTCTCAGATCTCTCCACAAACCAGCCTGGTTGCAACGAGGCCCCAGAGGGGAGGCCCATATACCAGAGCTTCCAAATGAGCCCCAGAGGCCTGCGTGGTTCCTGCTCCCAGTGTGGAGTTCTTTGCTCTTCTGCTGCTTCATAGAGAGGTATTAGGAGTCTAGCAGATCTGCAGGAGCCACTGTTCAGCCTCTGGGCAGTAAAGCTGCATGAAAAATCACTCCAAGCACAGTTTCAACACATATACCCGGGAGCTTGGACCAGTGGAAAGAAACACGTTGTAAAAAGTAGATTTTCTATTATTTTGTTGTGGAAAAAGACCCAGTAATTACTTTCTCACCAGCCTCTGTCACAGGACTTGGTCAGATTCAGCTGAAAAGGAGGCAGACAGGTGAGCGCGTCTCAGGGAGAACATGTTAGAAACATAATCCCTCCAGAGTCATTCTGAAAATTGCTTTTGCTGATCCACGATGGAGAAAAAAACAAAGTGCATTTGATGAATTCAGCAAAATGAAATCCTGGGAAATTATCTGACTTTAAAAAGCTTTCACAGAAGAGCTTAAAAGCATCTGGCTGTTTGGGGGAGTTGGGAGAAAGCACACACACGCACAGGCACACACGCACAGTTGTGCACAGGCAGCAACAATTCATGTTTTAACGGTGTGTCTGTAAGACAGCGCCTGGAACTGAGGGTAGCATCATTTACTGTTCATTTTCTACAGGGCAAACAAGGTGGAGAGCTGGTGAGGAACAAATTTTAAAACAGACTTTAAGAGTAAAGGAAAGTCAAAAATGGTCTATTTCCTCAGAAAGAACAGGAGCCCTTTGTGTATGTTATTTTTCAAAAGTTGAAGCACTGAATCTTTTGGGTGAGATTTTTCTCTTTAAGATAAAAAAAAAATTCTGATTAAAGAAAAGAATTCTTATGGTTGCATCTCACCCATAGAACAAAGGCATGAGAAACATTCAGGGGGCTTGTGTCCAGGGAAATAACCTGAATGCTCCCAACTTTTACCTTTTTCTGCTGTGTGAGGTCTGTTTTTTTGTTGTTTTCTGGGGGGCCGTTTTATGTAGTCTGGGCTGGCCTCAAACTCACAGAGATCCTCCTGTCTCAGCCTCCTGAGTGATGGGATTACAGATGCACATCACCATACCCAGCTGGTGTTGTCTGTTCTTAAGCAGACCACCAGAGGCTGAAAGGCAGAAGATAATTACCTGCTCCCTCCTGCACCCCCGGCCTCCCCCCCTTGCAATGCCTGTCCAGGTGTGACACAGATGTTATACGTATTGGCCCAGGTCTTCCTGGAATCCTGATGTGGCAGAGACTCAGCATCTAACCTAGGAGTGGCTGTTGTGATTTGTGTCTTCATGTCCCCCAAACCTTCATGCGGCCATAGATGGGACTTTTTCAGAGATGGCTGAATCTAGATTGTGTGATGCTGGGGTTGAGGGTGTGTGATTACTAAATCAGTCCACCAATTCATTTGGCATTGCCCTAGTCCCAGTAGCCTAGAGAGCATATAAAGGGGCAGAAAGAAGCTACTAAGGTCCCTTGCTTGCTTGCTTTTGCTGTCTTCTGCCTGCCATAAGCTGTTTTCTCCTCTGCAATGTCCCTCTGCCAAGCCACCCTGACTTGGAGCCAGCCGATTATGAACCAAAACCTCTACAAACTGTGAGGCAAATAAACCTTTCCTCCTTAACTTTGGGTGTTGGGTATTTTGTCTCAGCAACAAGAAAAGTAACTGAGACAGTCACTCTTCTGTGGTGGGGCTGGCCCACCCCCATCAAGTCAGTGTCTGTACTGGCTTCCACTGCAGAACAAGAAGTTGAGGCTCTGGAAGACAGGGGAGGCAGTAAATATCTGAGGAGGTGTATAAGATGCGTCTGAGACAGGGAGGACCAAGCTGGGCACACGGAATGATTAGAAGACCTGTACTTCTAGCCAGATTGAGTAACAACCAGGCGGGACAGGAAACTGCAACGTTGACCTGATTGGTTGGGTTCCAGCTGCAGTGTCCCATTTAAGCACTTAGGCAAGTAATGCAATCCAAGAGTATGAAGATGGGAAACTGTTGTTAAGGCCTTGCCGAATGTCCCCGCCTGTTATAATAGTATGCCCAAAATTGCACCAAGGTCTTTTTCAGCCTAGAAAAGAGCCCCACTCAGAGCAGGCCTAATAGACTGTTCAAGGATTTTACCTGAGCATTTACTAAGTGCTCTGGTTTGGATGTGTTCCGTCCTTACCCAAACTCACGTGGAGGCTTTGTCCCTGAAGCAGTGGCTCCGAGAAGTGGTGAAACCTTTAAGAGTGAATTAGGTCAGCCATGCACTACTCTCAGGAAGGGATTAGCGTAGTTTTCAGATTGTTATAAAGTGAGTCTGGCTTCCCTGGCTGCTCTCTTTCGCTTCCTGTGTTGCCATGTGTTATGGTTGATAAATTGTGTCAACTTGGGGAATTTGAAGGTTTAACTGAATGATTTAGCAGGAAGTGGGGGTGCTTACTTTGTAAACATCCTGAACCTATGGAAGAGGAGGGCATAAAGATTGTATGAGAGGTTCACAACCCCTGGGTGGAGGTAGACTGTTTACAATGTAGGGGAGAGAAGAAGGCTGCTTGCAGCCATTCCCCTCTTTTGCCTGATTGGTTTTGCTGTGCTCTGCTGCCCTGAACAGTTTGCCCTCTGCCATGTGCCACTCTGCCTCAGAACCAGCCAGATATGGACTGAAACCTCCACAAACTGTAAGCTAAATAAACCTTTCCTTCCTTCATTTTGAGCGTTTGGTATTTTGTCTCAGCAACAAGAGAAAAGTAACCAAGACACCATGGGATCTCTTCCAATGCACTCACTTGCTTTTCCGCTGTGAGGGCTTCGTCCAAAGCCAGGCAGGTGTTGGTCCATGCTGTGGACCTCCAGTGCTGTCAATTAAATCAACTACTATTGTTAGAACTTACCCAGCCTCAAGTATTTTGCTATAGCAACAGAAAGGGATGAGGTACAGCCTTGTGGCCCAGCTGCCTCTCGTGGAGGAGGGCCCAAGCTGACATTTGCTCCTGGAGGGCACCATACTCCCATAAAGTCCTGCCCTATGTTTATTATTATTTATAATACATCTGAACATTTTCAAATTGTAATATAAATCTTAAAGATAAATGCTGAAAAACTATGCTCAGCTTTGGCTAAAGATTAAGTGTGCTTTTTTTCCCCCAAACAGAATCATAAGTTTATTTAATCATATCAGAATGTTGGAAGTTTCTCTCAGAACAAAGAGACTGCTATATTTGTTGATATATGGCTTCCCTGGCTCATCCAAAATGCACCGTACATGACTCTGAAGACTACAATTGGGCCAAGTGTCCACGAACTAAAAAATCACAACTGCAAGTTACAAAACTTGCCTTTAAAATGATTTATAGGGGACTTGGGTCATTTACACTTCTCAGTGAAGATTGCTGTCATCTGATGATCAGTCTACCTCAGCACAAGAATTACCATATGCCAGTTTGAGGGACCAGAGATACAGCACTAAAAGTACTGTAGTTCTTAGTGGCCAAATAAAGTAATTACAAGTTAGTGTGTGTTTTTGTTCTGCTGAACACCTCTCTACAGTCTCAGCACTTAACAGTACCTCCCAGGCTCCAATGACCCTATCAAGATGAATGACAGTGCAATGTTTTGAAAAGGAACTGATTACTTAATGGAAGTCCTTCAGAACCCAAAATCTGAAGAATGACCAGAATCAAATCTTTATTTTTATACCTATATAAATGTGATCCAAATATGTCCGCTAGTTTTTCCAAAAGAAACATACTATAAATAAGCAAAATACATCTGTTCACTGACCTGTGTATGGACCCCTTAGATATCATTGGGCTTAATTACAGACCACTCACAGCAGTAGATTTTTAGTACTATAGACTATAGCATGACATTAAGCCATTTTAACTTGTGCAAGCATGTTGCACTTGTAGCTGATCCTAAATCCTATCCTATATTTAAACCACACTGCTCTTGATTCTCTTACCCTGCTCTATTTTTTTCTTTATTTCCATATGTGTTTTGTCTACCATGCCATATAATTCGCTTAGTCTTATACATTGTAAGAATGTCAAGCTTATAAGGCAAAGAGTTTTGTCTGCTGGGTTCACTATTTTGTTCACTATTGTATAGATATATAAACATCCCAAATACCTACTTGTAACTGCCTGATAAAATAACTATAAATGTAGTTCTGATCACGTAGTTGGCAATGAAATTTAGACCCTGCTTCCCCCACGCTGAACAAGTCCTCCGCACACGGCTTTTTATCCCTCAGGACCTGGCTTTCTCTGTGTGAGTCCAGACACGGCCATGTAGGGGAAAAGGCTGGCTTGGAGTGGGAGAGGGTGCGTGGAATGATTCTGTTCCTTGGTGCCAGTTTGGGCCTCAGCTTCTCCCTTTTCTGTTCCTGAAATTCCTCCCTAATGAGTTGCCCAAGTCCTGTGGGCGTCTGCTCTCCTTGCTGTCATCCCTGAGTCAGCTTGGATTTAATCATGTCCCTTCTTGTTGATTGAGTTCCGTATCTCCACTACCAGAAACATTATTTACATCTCCCAGCTCTATTCTGGGTTACCCAAGACAAGCAAGGAGAAGTAAAAACAACCTTAGGATCAAGAGATGCCTGAACGGACTCAAAGCGGTCATTACGTCACACTGGGCCAAGGGGCAAGTCTTTCTGACCTGCACTGATGGCGTGTTCTGTTTCCAAGAGCCAGCAGCCTGCAGCCAGCAAGGTGAAGCCTCACAGTGGGAATCTTCACGGCCGCTTCAGTTCTGGCAGGCTGACTGCTAAAGTTCCAGTCACTTTCCTGCTCTTGCATGGGGCTTGGAGGAAGCACGCAGAAAGTGGGCAGGACTGCCCAGAATCTGTGTGTGATCATCAGGTGAGAGGTTGCGCACAAGAAAGAAGTCCTCAGCAAGCTAGATCCATTCTCTGTAAGAAAGACAGGGGCATGGGTCAGGTGTGGTGTTAGTCTCTTGTCCATTGTAACTAACAGAGAGGGGCCCAAATCCGTGAGCATCATTCTGTCCTGATGCTACACCCCTGGGAAAGTATCTTTATAGACAGAGCCAGATCAGATGGGGCTGGCTCACAGTAGGTGGGCAAGGAATGGAATCTAGGTCCTGGCAATGGGAGAACATTCCCCCGGTACCAGGATCTGTCCTTCAAGATTTTGACTGCTGTGGCCTTCAGTGCCCTCTGATCCTTTGGAAAGTGAATGGCACTGGGGGTCCAGATGCTTGTAGTAGCTCTTAGTAGGTAACTCATATCACTGGACAGAATGAGAAGCTGTAGCAGGTAAGGGAACATGACAGCTGACCTAAATGGTGTGTCCTTTGCCTTTTCTTAAAGTTTGTTCTCTTGCTAGAACATTGCCCGTGCCTCTGCCGTACAGCCCACCCCAGGCCCCATCCTGCCTCTATACTTTCTCTAACTCCAGCACAGTACTACAGGAAGAGGGCGTAATCTCTAGCTGGAGTTTCAGCAGGAACATGTGAGGTTGACATCACTTTAGGCAGAGTCATCAATAAACAAGGTAGGGCAGCTGTCCACCACTGTCTGAAGCGGCATCTCCTACACCCAATACAGGAGAGGAAGGATTGACCCCAGGGCACACAAGGCTGAGGTTTCTGGGAGCATCCCACTTCCGTAAAGCAGGTTTCTTGTCACCTTTTTCTCAGCTAGATCTAGGATCATCAGGGCAGGGTAGGCAGGGAGGAGGATACACGAATGTGACCAGTTCTTGCCAGAGCCACGGTTTAATTTAACACCTTCATGGGAAAAACCAGTGTTATCTTACTGAGAACAAGGACAGGTTCAAAATGGAAAGAAAAACAAGTTATGAATGCTTCTACTTATTGATGCCTGGCTCTCCACTGTGACTGGAATGGGATGTTTTGCTTTATATATCATGTGCTGGATATAAAGCCTGTGGCTTACACTTGATCTTAGCTAAAAGGCTGAGAAACAATTAAGCCTGTGGCTTAATCTGGTTCATTTGGGTTGGAATTAATTTTCTAAATATCCTTAAAAATTTAGAGAACTGACAAAGACTCCCACCTATGGGCATAATTTTAAATAACAAATGTCTGTTGTTTCCGGGAAACAAATATAACCAAACTTGCCCAAGCTTTGCTGTCTATCAATATTGTTATCTACCTATGTATCACGATCATTTCTACTTATCTGCTCAGTCCCAGTAAACAAGATGGGAAGGCCACGAGAAGTGGAAATCACCGCTAAATATTTTTTTTCCTTGTTATTGCCTTGAACTGGTCTCAATTCTTGGCCAAGAGGCACATTCAATGTGATTTGCTATTTGTTTCCTAGCTCTTTACAAAAGAACTGGCTACTCAATGTACTATCTCTTTTAGAAATGTATGTTCATACAAGCCAGCTAGAGAATCTTTCTTAGCAGAATTAAAAAAGAAAAAAAGGATAATTGAACACGCAGGTGCCAACTGACAAGAATTTATGGTATCTTTTCCGAAATGGCCAGCTTTACCCCAGGGAGAACCCTGCATAGCCTAAAAAAAAAGGATTAGGGCAAATACGTACTATTTCATTTGTTTGCTTCCCCTTTGATGGATGCCCCATGACACTGTGATCCTTTGAATTAATGTCTGAGAGAAAAAAACATTGAAGTATAAATGAAATGTTGGTTAATTCTGTTATACCATTTATTGACATCCTGGCTGGGCTCAATCTATCCCGGGGGCACTCTCCAGGATAGGCCATTTGATGGGAAATATAGATTGTGTGGGCCTAACAACCCAACAAAGGTAATCATGGGTCCTGGGGTTGGTCACAGGGGATGTTAATCCGACAGTCAACAGAACTGGATAGATTCCTGCTCTCGCTCTCTGTGTCATGCTCTGTGAGCTTAGGAAAGTTCATAAAGATTGGGTTCATGTTTTGTCATTGGAGCATTGCCCACAAGGTAAAAATGACACTAGGTAGAAGCCCCAACCTCAGACTTTCTCCTTATTAGTCACCCATGTGGAATTCTCTCTAGCCACCATTGTAAAATGGTGACAAACATGGTCACCTCTGAAAGCACTTGAAAACTTTGAGGCAAAATTCAAATGTAAGCCAGTCATCACCCTCCTGTGACTGTGTGCCTCAGGATACCCCCTTTCTTCCCTGCACTGAACAGCTATTTCAACAAAGACTCATGATTTCCATGATTTCTGAAGTTCTTTGTCTTTGTGATTTTTATTTTCCTGCCTCCTGCCTATTACAGAAGAATTTTTTTTAAAAAAACTTTTATAAATTTTGAGACTGGGTCCTCTTGTGTTGCCATGGGCTGGAATCAAACTCTCAACCTTCCAGTGTTAACCTTCCAAGTGGCTGCAATTACAGGCATCACTGCCTGAGAGCAGATCTCCTGATGACCATGGAAGTCACCTGCCTCAGCCCTTGTCTCAGAGGTAAAAAGCTAAGAGCTTTTTGCTGAGCAGAGTGGAAGCACTTTCCACTTGTAAGAATCTAGGTTTGTTAACTGCCTGATAGCCCTCTCTAGATGAATCCCAGGAGGGGTAATTAAGGTAAACCCTGCAATAACATCTTTCATTGAACTTCTGGAGCTATATGGAATTTTATATAATTTATAAATACCTTACCCAGTGATTTTCTTAATCAAATAATGCCAATTAAGATATTGTTCTCCTTAATTATTGCTTACTCTTGTAAACAAACCATCCTATTCCAGCCTGAATGTTGGCACACTTATGAAGTTGAAGAAGATTCCTTGTTTTATCTTGTCAGATTTGATAAGTGATGAGGTGTTTCGCCAGCTCTGCCCTCAGATACATAGGTGTTAGTAGCAGGTAGCTGGCCTCGATTTGCAAGGGTTGGACCACTCAGAAAGCAGTACAGGTTAAGTATTGCAGGAAGGTCAGCCATGTCTTGGTCATCACAGATCTTTATCTGCATAAGATAAGACTGAGAACTTGCAGTACAAGTCATAATAAGCCGAGAACTCAGACTCCTTGATTTACAGCTGGAAGGCACATTACAGATAATCTAAGTTCTTGCTGCTTAAGATAGGGGTTTCAGGAGGCAGCATCAGCTGCTAGAAAAACAACTCACAACCCTAGAGACTGCTCCTCCCCTCTGCCACTCCTTACACCCATTATCTTGTTTTATTTATAGTAGAATTATTGAGTTTAACAATTCACAGTCTATCTTCTCTCCAGAAGCATTTAATGAGAACAGGAACTTCACTTGTACAGTGCTACATCCCTACTGACCAAAATCAGTGTTTGACACATGCTAGGTTCTCAGTAATTCATTGCTGGATGAATGAGAAAGTAACTTGGAACGCAGTTTGCCATGGTCAGGGCTAGGATAATCATAAGATCTAACTTGTACTGACTCTTACAATGTGCTGGCCACAGTGCTACATGCTTGCTTTGTGCACATTATTGTATTTAATATTTTATTATTAACATTTCAAAATGCAAGTGTGAGGGCTGACGGCTTGGAATTACTACCATTAAATGCCTGCTCATGGAATTAGAGGAACTCTCGCATGTGGACTTCCCTTTAGGACCAGTTTCTAGAGGAAAGCACTCAGCAAGCCTCTGCAAAATGTGGTCAGCACTGGTTGACCTTCTTGAAGATGCAGGCTGAACCAGTTGGACCAGGGAGACCAAAATGTCCAGTCCTGTGTTTGGGTCCCTGTGCCAATCTCTTCTGAGCCCATAAACAGGGACAACTAGACTTAGAGGGACGGCTTAGAATGAGATGCCCTGATGCATTTTCCAGAGTGACAATGGAAACACGGTTAACTCTTCCCTGTCCCCCCTTCCATGACTTGTAGAACCCTTTGTCGCAGGAAATAACTTGTGCCTGGAGGACCATGACACCAACCGGAGCACAGTCCTCAGTTTTCTCACTTCCTATAGGCTGGGGATATAGCTCAGTGGAATAAGCGCCTGCCTAGCAAGCACAGGGTCCTGAGTTTGATCCCCAGTACCGCCAAAAAAAGAAGAAGAAGAAAAAAAAAAGAACAGTCTTCTCACTTCTTAACCAGGAAACAAAGCAAGCAAGCATACTTTTACTCAATCAAGTTCATTTTATGAAGCCTACAGAGAGATTAAGGGCAACAAACTTGTCCTCACAGTGGCAATTTTCCTTTCGCTCATTTTTTCCTTCCAATTTAAATTTCCCCAAGTGCTCAGTCTCGGTTCCGTGCTCCATCTTGGTTTCCATCAGATTCACAAATCCTTTCCGAACAGCTGCGATGGCTGACTCAGTGGGACAGCCCACCAGCCTACCAGGAAGCCAGCCAGAAAAGCAGGTCTCTACGGAGACGCAGGAGGAGGGAGGACAACAACTTGAGTAAATGCATTTCCTTCCAGAAAAAAAGTGTTTTAAAAAGCTGTTTAACATTTAAAGTTCTATTATTATTTTTGGCAGCATGTTGGGTCCATGTCTCTTTTTTGGCTACTTTTCTAGCACTTTATGTATTTGGAAGTAAAATTTGCAACCGATTTCAGTAATATGCAGGAAAAGTTTTCAGTACAATTATATGAGGTATTTAAATGCTATTTAAACGTTATTTTGTATGCTCACCAAATAAATATAAGTTAAAATGACTATATAAAATGACCTATAATGTTTATATATCAGCCAGGCGTGGTGGCACACGCCTATAATCCCAGCACTCAGAAGGCTGAGGCAGGAGGATCACTACAAGTTCAAGGCTACCTTGTGCTATATAATGAGTTCAAAACTAGCCTGCATACTGAGACCTTGTCTCAGAAAAAAATGTTTATATATCATAGACACAGAAAATGCCTTAGGTATTGATTACTACAGAATTAGTTGTATAATTTTTTTAAAATCCAGAAACAATTAGCCATTGACCCCCAAATTAATTAATGCATAAAACAGATGAGTAAGTCCTTGGGTGGTCCCTTCCATCACATGTTTAGTGTTAGGACCTAATTTTTTGCTCAAGTAAAGTTTTTGTTACGGAAAATTTCAAACATATACAAACTTTTGTTGGAGGTGTACTTCAAAGGTAGAGCCCATATTGAGCATTGGTGAGGCCCTGGGTTCAACCTCCAATATCCACCCCCCACAAAAGGAGACTGTAGCCATCATCCAGCTTCAACAATTATCCATTTATTTATATCATAGAGATTGTGATGTGGGACTTGCATCCACTGAAAAGGTAAATCAGTTTTTATTATGACAAGGAGGGGTCTATAACTGGTTATCCATATAACTATTTGGGGCTATAGGAAAATAGGTAACTCACAAGTTTAACTCAACTTTTACTGTAAGACATCAGGCGAAAAAGTAAGGTCAAATTCAAAAGTCTTTATTAACTTACCATGAGCCCATGAAGATCATGGATATTGTGGTAGATACAGAGCGACCACCAGAATTTCGGAATGGTAAGGAGTTTCCACCTTTCCTTTCAAGTATAATCTCCTTATAACCCACCCTTCTTTGCACCTTGGAATGTAGCTCTGTTCTACATCAAAAGTCCTTGTTATGTTTCAGATCTAAAATATCCTCCCAAGTGTGCACACCTGTGAAAGGTGAGCACATCATGGATGGGAAATGCTCACCAGTGGATCCATCCACTTAGGGGTTATAGTTGCTATTAGGTGGTGGGGCCTGGTTGGAGTGGGTCACTGGGGGTGTGACCTGGAAGGGCGTGTTCTTGTCCTAGTTTCCTCCATTCTCTCTCTGCTTCCTGGCTGCCGTGGACTGAGCACCTGTCCCTTTACTCTGCCCCTCTGCCATTCTGCTTTTGCCTTGGAGTCAGCCAGTCACGGACTAAAAGTATGAGCCAAAATAAACCTCTCTTTCTTTAAGTTGTGGTGTCAGGTATTTTATCCCAGCAACAGGAAAGTGGCGGAGACAGTCTTCCTGTCCTCTGGGTTCTCTTGGTTTGAGCTAAGGGGTGGCAGGGAGAAGGACAGCAACAGGAAGTTGCAGAGTAGCAAGCTGAGCAGAAAAGTTGCATACAGCCTCATGGATGATGTGAAACTGTGCTGTCAGGCCTTAACTCTTCAGTCAACTTCAGCTGATTCAAAAATCTAACATTACACTGAAGCGGGGGGACTGGAAGCATGTCCTCTAAAAATCAGGAACAAGACAAGGAGTCTTTAGCCAGAGTGATCAGCCAAGAGAAAGAAATAAAAGGAATGCAAATAAGAAAGAAGTCGAATTACCCGTTTGCAGATCATGATTCTATACCTAGAAAAGCCTAAAGAGTCCACTGAAAGTCTCTTAGAACTGATAAACATGTTCAGCAAAATATCAATATACAAAATAAACACACAAAAATGTGTGTTTTGGTCACCAAAATTTGGTCTTTTATATCAAGACAACTTGCTGAGAAAGTCAGTAAACCAATTCAATTAACAATAGCCTTGAAAAAAAAGCCCCAATCCAAAACAAACCAGGAATAAACCCAACCAAGATGTAAAAGACTTCTACAATGGAAATTGAAAACATTGAAGAAAACACTAGGAAATGGAAAGACCTCCTATGTTTATTGATTCACACAATTAATATTGTGAAAATGGCCATATGACTGAAAACAATCTATAGATTCAGTGCAATCTCAATCAAACTACCAATGTCATTCTTTATAGAACTAAAAGAAAGTCTCAAAATGTATTTGGAAACACAAAAGACCCTAAAGCAATCCTGGGCAAAAAGAGCAATTCTGGAGGCATCACAATACCTGATTTAAAATAGGTAATAGAGCCCCTATAACAACATAGCATTGACATAAAAATGGACACATGAATAGAATAGAGGATATACCAATAAACCCACAGGACTGCAACCATCTGATTCTTGACAAAGGTGCCAAAAATATGTGTTGGATAAAGAACAGTCTCTTCAACAAATGGTGCTGGGAAAACTGACTATCCATGTAGATAATTTCACCTATCTCACCCTGTACTAAATTCAAATTGACTTGGATAAAAGACCTAAATTATAAGACCTAAAACTTTGAAATTACTAGAGGAAGATAGAGGGAAAATACCTCAAAAAGTAGGCATAACCAAAGACATCCTGCATAGGACTCTAATAGCTCAGGACATGATAGCAGAAATTGACAAATGCAATTGCATCAAATTAAAAATCTTCTGCATAGCAAAGAAAACAGTTAACAAAGTAAAAAGGCAGCCTACAGAGTGGGAGAAAATCTTTGTCAGCTACTTTTCTGACAGAAGATTAATATCCAGAACATATAAAGGACTCAGAAAGGTTTAACATCAGCAGAACAAATCATCCAACAAGTAAATGGGCAGATGAACCAAACAGGCACTTCTCTAAAGAAGTATAAATGGCCAATAATTACATGAAAAAATGCTCAACATCGTTAGCTATCAGGAAAATGCAAATCAAAACAACACTGAGATTCTATCTCTCCACAGTCATAATGGATATCATCAAAAATACTACAAATAATAAAATACTGATGTCATGATTTGTATTCCTATGCCCCTCAAAGCCTCATGCAGTCATAGGTGGGGCTTTTTCAGAGGTGGCTGGATCTAGAATGTGTGACAGTGGGATTAATTCATGGTCCAGTGTCAGACTCAAGGGCACGAGGATTAAGGGTATGAGTGCTGCCTGCCCTAAGTAGCCTGGATAAGATATAAAGGACAGAAACAGCTGTGGTCATCCCTTGTTGCTTTGCTACCTTCTTCCCACCTCAAACTGTTTCTCTTCAGTAATGCCCCTCTGCCATGTGCCATTCTGCCTTGGAGCCAGCCAACTACAGCCTGAAACCTCTACCAAATGTAAGCTGAATAAACTCCTTTAACTTCGGGTGTTGGGTATTTTGTGTCAGCAATGAGAGTAGTAACTAAAAGAGCTGACAAGGATGCAGGGGAAAAGGGAAGCCTTCTACACTGCTGGTAGGAATGTAAATTAGTACATGCACTATGGAAATCAGTACAGAGGTTCTTCAAAAAGCTAAAATTGGAGCTACCATATGGCTTAGCTATGCCACTCCTTGATGTACACCCGAGGAATCAGAGTCAGTATACCACAGAGATATCACCACACCCATTTTTATTAGTGCTCTATTCACAATAGCCAAGTTGTGGAATCATCCTTGGTGCTCAACAGTAGACAAATAGGTAAAGAAAATGAGGTACATGTACACAATGGAGTATTATTCAGCCATAAAGAAGAATGAAATCATATCATTTGCAGAAAAGTGGAAGGCATTGGAGATCATCATGTTAAGCTAAAAAAGTCTGACTCAGAAAGGCAAGATTGTATGTTTTCTCTCATATGTGAAATTTTGGGGGAGGAGACAACATGAGAATAGAAAGGAGACTGTTAAAGAAGAGGAGAGGGATGGTGGGGAATGAGGGTAAAGGTGGGTAGACGAGGAGAATTTGATCAAAGTATGTGATATACATGCATGAAAATTTCACCACAAAACCCACTATTCTGTATACTTAAAATGCTTTCATAAAAACAGCATTACGATGTTCAGTAGCCTTACTCATTAGGAAATGAAAACCCAAACTATAAGTTACCATTTCACATTCCCTGTGATGGTTATGATTGAAAACAGAAAATAACAAGTGTTGAGGTATGGAGGAATTGCCAGTGTACATGTAAGACAGCACAGCCTCTGTGAAACACACCACAGCAGGCAGTTCCTCAGAATGAAACATAAAATTGCCGTATGAGTCCATCATCCCACTACACATAAAATTACCATGTGAGTCCGTAATTTCACTATCATGTCTATGACCCCTAAAAATTGAAAATATGAATTCTAAGATAATTGTACAAATGTTCATAGTAGCCCTCAGAATAGCTTAAAAGAGGAACAATACAAAACTCCATTGACAGATGAATAAACAAAATGCACAATATTTCATATATATAGTGAACTAATTATTCAGTATTAAAAAGGAATGAAATTATGACACATGGTACAATGTAAATGAACCTTAAAGGCATTATTCTAAATGCAATAAATCAGATGCATAAGGATAAAATATTTTATATCACTTCAAGTAGTCAAATCCATGGAGACAGGAAATAGATTATGTATTTTCAGGGTGCGGGAGCAGGGATAATGGAGAATTATTATCTAACAGATATAGGGCTTCAATTTGGAAAGATGAAGAAGTTTTAAAGATGGATGGTTGGTTACACAAGAACGTAAATATACCAAATGTCACTGAACTGTACATCTACAGATGGTTAAAGTGATACATTTTGTTATGTGTACTTTACCATGTTTTTAAAAATTAAATGTAGACTTTACAGCTTCACCCACGAGCAAAGCTATAAAAATTTGTTTGGAGGAGTAGGGTGCACCAACAATGTCCTGGATTACAATCTGCTTCCCGCCTCCCCCCAGACCACCACAGTTTATAAGAACTGACTTGTAAGTTCTTACCCAACCCCCTCAAAAAATACCTAGTCTTTCTTTCTTTTTCTTTTTAACTTTTATGCATGCAGATATGAACTACATAGAGAAAGGCAAGAGCCAGGAAGCTGGCAATAAGGAGACCGACCTTTCCTGGGAAGGGGGAGGGAAGGGGAGGGAGCGGGCCAGCTAACGAGGAGGACAGAGAAGGCAGGGCAGACAGCAGGACTGATACCACCAGCCCAGCCCAGGTCTTTACAAGGGGGCAGTCTATACTCTTATCATGAAGACCTCTGCGTTTCGTTTCACACTACAGTTACAGATGTTCTACATATAGGCCTGAGGGTTAAGGTTGACCATAGTACCAGTCAGCTCAAGGGTGCAAAGAATCCTATCTATTGTCTCTTCAACTATAACTACTTCCCAAGGGTGTGGTCTTAAGGATGATATTTTAATGAGGCACATACCAATTAATATGCCAGAATAACAGTTATTTTCTCCATATACAAGGAATGACCATCAATTTTATCTAACAGCAAGTCTAATTCTGGAATGACGGAAAGGGGACTAGTTTGAATTAGAAGACCTTGGTTTGAATTTCATATCTGCAGAAAATTAACATGCGAACACACATTGTTATTATGGTTACACATCTCTTATGTATTGTTCTCATTTACTCTTTATAGAAAGCAGTTCTGGTTACTGTTCCCACATTTCAGGCAACAGACATTGGAGCTGAGAAAGATGACCTATCTTAAAAAGTAGTTACTAATTGGCAGACTGATTTTCAACCAGAGCTGCCTTCTTCAAATCAGAGCCCTGTGAGTTCCATCACAGCTGTCAAAGGCAGAGATACATGGTTTTCTGGGAGACATAACTGAAATGATCTAGTTCCCTGAGTTCTAGGGTAGTACAACAGTAAATTTTTATGCCAATACATGTCCAACACGCTATTCTGCTTTTTGTTTCTATTTCTAGATTGCCTTGACATTTTTAAAGGTTTTTGTATCATGACCATCTCAATTTGTTAGTTTTTTATAGACCCCTTGGGGTGGGTGGAATAGATGGTTTTAAACCCATCTTACAGATTATTAAATGGAGATACGGAAAGATCCTGACTTGTCAAAGTTTAGGCAGTAATTTTCCAGTGCTAAATTTGGTCTATATTTCAAGATTCTGTACTGCTGACTTTCCTTACAGGCCAGCAGTGGTCCTTAGGTATGATTAGAACCCTGGCCTACCCTGTGCACCATGAAAAAAACCCAAAGCATTGCAAGCTAGCTTCTCACATAAACAAGTTGTAGTTGAAAACAGCAGCTCTTATGAAAAAAAATTTTTGGAGACAAACTCAAAATTGGAACTATAGTCTTCACTAACTTGATTATTTTCTGCAAATTGGGGAAAGGGCATCACCACTAGGTGAACTTCAGAATCCGAAAGTTCTGATGTGCAGACGAAAATACTAACTGCTTTTGCTTCTGTGGTCTCTCCTTTGCCAGACAGCATCTCTGTGAGTCAGTTACACTTGAAAGGAAAACGTAACCTTCCTGAAATACAAACCCACCCGAGAGATTAATATCTGTCAGGGGCTCTCTTAGCCGCTTTCCTCATCACTGAGACCCAACCCTGACTTGAAGGAGGAGAGGTTTGTTTTGCTTCACAGTTTCAGAATTTCCAGTCCATGTTTGTCAGGTTTACAGACAGAAGCAGCATGGCGGACCCACCACGCAGAGCACGGCTGCTCCCCTCGTGGCCGCCGCCAGCAGCGACACAAGGGAGGAGCCGGGAAGAGAGTTGCACCCTTCCAGGCCACACCCCCGATGACCCATCTCTTCCTCCCTAGCCTGCCTCCTAACAGCACGTCAGTTACATCACCCCGTGATTCAAGCCCCTTCCAAAAGTCCCCTCTGTGACCGCATGAGGCCTTTGGGAGACATTCTCAACCCAACCCTAACAGGGGTCAATGGCATCTCTTTACACAGTTGATTACAAATGCCTCTTCATTCCCATTTCCCACACACAAATGCCTAACGCTGAACCTTATCTTTTAACTTTATCCATTCAACCAACAAATGTTTATCAAGTAACATGTGGAACACTGTTCTCCTTTCTTGGGATATATTGGTGGATGTATCTTTCCTCTAGAAGCTTACATTCTAGCAGCTTTCAAGGTAATTTACAATTAACATGGTGCTAAATATTTCACTTTCTAAGCAAAGGTAAAGGGGATTCCATTACAGTATTTTGATATAGCACTGGGTTCTAACCACAATCTCTCAAAGACCTTATCTCCTGGCAAATAATCTTGGTAAAGGATATAAAAAAAACAGTCCTATAAACTGAACCTGTGCTTTGAATAGTCCTGACATTTTGGCTGTACTTTGGATGTGACAGGTGAGAACCTAACAGAAGTCCCAAGATAGTAGTTAGTTCTTTCTTAAGAAAATTACTTTTCTGTGATCGGGCAAAGTGTTAAGGTTAAGTTAGAGTTGAATTCTAGAGAAATAGACCCTTCATAGTAGTCCATTCTGAAGAAAAGTTTTCTCTTTCAAGCTGTTCAAAGCATTGCACTAACCATTCATTGCTTACAATTTCTGAAACATACTTCAGTTTTCTATGCAGAGCTCAGTAAATGGTAGAGAAACAAGAGGTCCTGGTGGAAACCAGGCAGGATGAATGGGAAGGGAAGGAAAAGAGTGGCAGATAAATTAGTGGCTTATACCCAAAGAAGCATCAGGGTGAACAGAAACAGAAATGTTTCTCTGCCTCTCCTCTTGCCCCTCATGTAGGCCGGTCCTTGGGAAACTAATGTAGTGATGAAACTTTTGTTTTGTTTTTGTAGTACAGGGTATTGTATTGAATCTAGGGTCTTGCACCTTCCAGACAAGTTAGTCTTGAAACTTTTAAGAGACTATTTACAATGAAAGGGAATCAAAACTCCAAAAGTGTTAGGTGGAGGGGGAATAGTGTAGCTTGTTTTCCTTTAGAAAAATGTGTTAAAGTGTAGATATAAATGAATGCAGGAAGTACATGTTAAAAAGCAATGTGAAAATGTTAAACTCTCAGTTATTCCTTTATGCCCACGAATGTTCCAACTAAGGACGTTAGGGCTTTATTTTCTTAAATAGTTACAATAAGATAATTATACATTCTATGTGTTTTTTTTTAATTTAAAAAAACTTAGCATAGTCTAAAAGTAGATAGTTCACAGAGGAAAATGCTATGGGGTATGTGTCTGTAACCATCACCTAAGTTCTAACATATTTGCTATTCCTTAGGCCTAGCTATCATAAGAAATTGACTTTGCTTGGTTTTCTAAATAAAAATAATAATAATAATAACATTTCACTTTTGTGACTTTTCAGTACCGGTGAGAAGATGACAACTAACTCTGCTTAGGAGCTATGCAGAAGTTGAGTTAAACTCTGGAATGCATTTTGGAGATAGAGGCAGCAAACAGAAAGATTTCTTAGTAGAGCAACTGCTACACAGAAAGTTCCTTAGCTGACGTGCTTAAAAAGTGTTTGATTCTGCCATGGGATTGAAGCTATTCCTTGCTCAAGGATTTTTGGATTTTTATTTTAAAAAGATAATTAGGATTAATAAAATGATCTTCTGGGTTAAAAAAAACTTCATTGTTACCACTGTTTATTCTAAAGATATTTTAATGAGTTTTATTATATTTTCTGCTTGCTGCATTATTAGACTTTTCCTTTCAAGGAACTTCTTGTCATAATCCTGATGGGCACTTCCATTTAATTAGTGTGCAATCTCTTTAGCTAAAAGCTAGAAGAATAGCTTTCCCTAAATTAAATTTCAGAGAGGTTTTCTTAACCTTTGTCAATTGAAAACTGAAATGATTGCTTGTTCGTCTGAAATACTGAGACATGTGATAGAAGTCACAGTCATAGAGACGGAAAGGCAAAGAACCAGCCTGGGTTATCTTTTGCTCTCAAGCTTGATTTGTGTATGTGCTTTTTGATGAGGCAACGTTGTTCAGATTTTTTTAAAAATGCCATGAATTGAACTACAGGTCCTCCATTTCCCTCATCAGTGTAAGAAACTGAGTTGAAGGAGGTATTGATTGGAAACCAAAGCAGTGAATTATGGACCAAAAGAGCTTTTTAATTAGTAAAATTGCCAAGAGCCTTTGTCTGGACCCCTAGGGGCAACTTAGAGCACTGTTTTGCCCACACTGAGGTCCCTGCCACCATCCTCTGCAGAGCTCCCACTCTCTGGACAAATAAATAAGATCTCACCATCACAACCTGGGGGAGATCAGACCCCTTTTAATTCACCACTGCCCCTCCCCAAGATACTGCCAAAGATGACTCAGGAGGACCCTAAAATTTGGTAGAGGGGAGAATGAATAGAATTAATTTATATATTGCACTCTCTCCCCACACACTCGTCTGACTCAGTTAGGACTTGACAATGTCAGCATCACTAACATTCACACATTTATGTCAGCGTACCTGGAAATGTGAAGTTTTAGTCAACTATTTATTGCTTATCTTCATACTGGCAAAGTATCAAGTGTCAAAAGACACACTCTACAAAGCAACATGAAGAACATGAATTTTCATGACAGCTAAGATTAAAAAGCTTTGGCCAGGAAACTACTTATGCTATTTTGTGGGAATAATGAACGGTCAAAGTTGGGTATTCATCCCTTGAGTCTAATGAAAAATCATAGATCAAACCCTTTTCATTGGGAAAATTGTTATGACTCCTTGCTCACCAGAGCCCTAGTTCCTGGAAGCTCAGAAGCCACAGGTTGGGAATGAGAATGAAGGAAACATGGCTTCTTGGCAGTGCAGGACGTGGTGAGGGAAGAGGACACCAAGATCCTAGGTCTGACTCACAGCTGAGCCTGAACAGGAGCTGATCTAGAAGCTGCAAGGGACCAACATGGCCTGACTCTGGTTTTGGCCTTTTTAGAGATAGGCCTACCTGAATCTCCATCTTGTGAGAAACCCCATAGCTCGTCTGACTGTCCTGACAAGCCAGTACAGACGGTGGATGGTTAATAATGGCTGGGCAAAAACTGGTTTATAGGAATATATTGGGTGACAGTTAGTAGAGAATACGCTGAAGGCTTGTCAGAAATATTGCCTCATCGGGCTGGGGATATAGCTCAGTGGAATAAGCGCTTGCCTAGCAAGCGCAGGGTCCTGAGTTCAATCCCCAGTACCGCAAAAAAAAAAAAAAAAAAGAAATATTGCCTCATCATTAAGCTTGACACCAAGATTTATAAAGAATTCAGGGCTCCTATCAATTGCTGTAAGTCTAATTGCGATATATTTGTGGCAGACTCTTTCAAAAGAACTGTGTCTTCCCTAGATACTATAAAGCACTCACTCTCCAGAGATCCTCCTCTTCTGAGGGAAGAATCTACTGTTGCTTTCTCCTAAAAGCTCTGAGGTATAGTTAGGCAAAAAATGAGAGGCACACAAGTATCATAAATACATTTTAGAAGCATGATATTAAGTAAAATTGTTTTCAGTGAAAAATAATGAACTGAAATGAGACTTACAACACAATAAAATATATGTTTGCAGTGTTGGTTCAGCTTTCCATCCATGTAACAAAATACCTGAGGTGATCGACTTATACAGAAAGTAGGTTTATTTTGGCTGACAGTCTTGGAGGTTCCTGCCCCTGATCTGTTGCTCTTGGCCTGTCACAAGGGAGCACATCAGAGCAGGAGGGTATGACAGAGAAAACTCTCTCATCTTGCTGGGTGTGATGCCGCATACCCGTAATCCCAGCACTCAGGAAGCTAAGGCAAACAGATAAGCAAAATGCTCACCTTATGGCCCAAAAGCAAAAGTGCACGGTGCTTGCTTGCTGTCCACAGTCTCCAAAGGAACACTCCCAATGACCTAAGGCCCTCCTACCAGGCCCCATCTCTTAAAGGCTCCACTACCTCCCAGAAGTCCCACCCTGGCAGCCAAGCCCTTGACACACGGGCCTTTAGGGAACATTCAGCACCCAAACTATTGCAACACAAACATAAAAACAATCAGTGTGCATTTTATAAGTATGCACTCTATCAAATACTTTAGAATAATATGTTCACTGGGAGGAGGCCTGGGAACAAGTGAGCAGACCGGGAGATGAAAGGATTGAATGAAATAAAACATGCAAGCATGAACCAATGATGGGCCAGAGTATAATTCAGTCACCTCTGAGAATCTGAGGGTCAAAGGTAAAAGAATAAAGGAACTTTGTGATTTCTGGGGTAGGAGCAAGAAAGGATACAAGAAGGAAAGTCCCTGAGCACAGAGAAGGGAAAAGGAACTGAGCTTATGCTTCCTCTTCCATCTTTTATTAGGCTTCCCCATGAAGTCTGGAGGAGGGGCCGTGCCTAGGGCAAAGGTCAGCCAACTTTCTTCTGCAGGAGACCTTGTAGGAAACACATCAGGCTGTGCCGGCCACATGGCCACTGTTGTGACAACTCAACCCTATTGCTGTGGTTTGAAAGTAGCCAGAGCCAACCCATTGATAAATGGTTGCAGCTATGTACTAATGAGTCTTTATTTTCAAATAAATCAGCAGGATGGATTTGGGCTGTGAGCTATAATTTGCTGACCCTTGGCCTAGGAAGCTAATCCTGATCAATTGTCTTGGATTCCTTTTATGGAGGGCCCAGAGCACAGTCTCCAAGATGATTCTGTCATTCAAAATTATGACCCGTGAGAATACATGCAAATGCACCAGGCTTATTTAAATTCAGAGAAAAAGAGCCAGAGGTCCACAGGGACTTCCAGGGTAATAGAATCTCAGACACTCTGAGCATTCAATGCTGAGATAAATAACCTGTGGGCAGGGTTCACATCGTTTTTCATTTGATCAAGTCAAGAGCATGTTTCATAGGCAAATGCAAATGCTCAAGAGCTTTGCACGGTTTGCAGCAAGTGGCATGAATTTACATCTTGGGTCTCCAAGCAGAACTGTGTACAGGGCTTCCTCTCTGCTTTACTCAGATATCCTGTCGGCCCTGGGAGTCTCATTCCGAGGACCTGTATGCTAGAGAAGAGGATGCCCACCAGTAGCTATGTAAACCCATGCCTGCCACTCGTATTAAACCTAAGACAAAAATGCAAAACCCTCAATGTGATCATTTCTAGATGAATAAACCAATCATGCTCTGTAGATTCAAGCACGGTCATCATCAGTGTGATTTTTCAGTTACCAAAGGAAAGGATAAACAAAATCAAGTTCCTGGGCTGCTTTCACCTCTGCCTGCCCATTTGCTTCCAGTTGCTAATTACTAGTTATTGTCTCTGGAGGCACCTGTCCTGCTCTTGCTGCCCAGCAAGCATCTCAGATTCTCTCTGGCTGCCAGACCCTGGCTCATTCCCAGCAGAGGGATGGCTTCCTTGGGCAGAGCAAGGACAGCCTGTACCCTGATGTGCCTGACATCTGAAGTTACTCCTGTAATAACGCGCTTTTCCAAGACCATCCATTTGTTTCAAGTTGGATTTCCCAAACCTCTCCCAGGAATTTACCCACAGAATCACCCAAGAGCCCCAGGCTAAGAAAGAGGTGAGGAGAATCATTCATTGTCTGAGCATCCACATCTGTTGGGGCCCATGAAGATTTTCACTTCAGGCTCTGTACACCCTAGTGATGATGGGAGGGAGTTCTTCAAGCAGGGAAAACATTAATAGTTAATGTCTCCATGGACCTTTTATTCCCATGTCTGGTTATAAATTCAGAATGTTGAAACACTGAAGTTTGTCCCTGGATGAAGTACATTTTGTTATTTTCTAAACCATCAGAAATCATCCTCCATGGGTTAATTTACCTCATTTGAAAGTGTACTGTTAGCTAAGATTGCTGAAATGTTAATGTAACTGTTTACATCCCAATAAATTAATGTCACCTCCATTAAAACAATATTAAAAATGTTCATCGTGGCTCCCTCATATGAAGCGTGGGGTGCTTGGTATCAACCACATATTTGCATTTCCTGTGTTTTGCAGGAATGAATAGAAACACTAACTTAGAACTGCTGAATAGACTGTGTCTTCCCCTGTTTCCGCCCGGATTCACCACTGCTGTGGTTTGCTCAGCTCTACGCTCTGTGTTACAGTAGTTCCTGTACCTACACCCTCCCAGCTGATCCCCTGTACTCTCCCCCTTCACAGATCTGAATTTCCCTAGAGGAGGAAAGACAAGTTCCTCCCGGTCTTGAGGTACAAAGGTGACCACGAACTACAAAAAGAAGCAGAAAAATACAGTTCACGAGAACGCCTTAGGGATTTTGTTTCCAAGAGTGACAAGAGGACTGCTAGTTACTAATCATATGAATGGATAACATTGTTGGGTGCTTACAGTATGGAAATTAAGTGGGCTGCGCCCTTGTGTGTACAGTACTTTATCCTCTCAACGCCAGGAATGAGGTATCCCTGGAATACCTTCTAGATGGACAGAGGTATAGATAAGTGATTTGCATAGAACACACGGACAACAGTAGGGGCGGAATTTGGGATGAAGGAACCTGATCCCGGCCTTCAGTCTCTACTTTAGAGCAAGGAAATGAACAAAGGATGTACAACTTTCATCAGGCCACTTTATGTAACGTCTCAGCCTCCAGTGCCACATGCTGGGTTTACTCAGTACAAATTTAACACACCAATGGCTTAATCATCCATCATCTTATCATGTAACCAGCCCCTGTCTGTTCAAGTAATGGAAACTCGGGTTATTATTAGCTGAGGAGTAATTATGAATATACATGATTCATGGATGTAAGTGGTGGAAGTATTAATACATTTTTCTTAATCTTGTCTAAAGTATTATCAAAAAGTGTCATTTTGGTATCTCCAACCTAATCTCTTAGATGGAATAGTGTTTTGTTTGCATTAAATGCACATGTGGCATAAATCCTCAGTCCTATAGCACTTGGACATGATTTTGACTTTTTTTTAAAGAGAAATGTTTGTACTAGGCCCACTAAAAAGATGTCACTCAACTCTTTCGTGCTTTTCTAGATTAGTTTCCTGCATACTCTGGTTTCTTTTCAGATCATATAAATCTTTCACCTTTTAGATTACTTTCCTGTTGTCTTTGGGGACTATGGCACATGGAGGAAATGAGCAGAACGAGCTGGGTTGCAGAACCCCCCTTGGATCATAGCACAACTAATGGTCCGACGTGTATGCCCCAAACTGAAGGCGATGCTCCAACAGCGTTGTTCTCTCACACAGGCGATTATCCAAAAACAGACTTACACAAACTAACACAACCCTGTAGTAACAACAGTAAAAGCTCACTTTTAGAGCTGTCTAGGGATCAGGCAATATGCTAAGTAATTTACACATGTTTAATGATCCTGCAGATTGGGTTCGATATACCCATTTAACAGGTGAGAAAACTGAGTGAGGCAAATTCCACAGCTGGTAAAAGAGTAGGGCCAAGACTTAGACATAGATCTTACTGATATTTAGTCCTCTGAACCAGTGGACCAAGTGACACAACCCCAGCTGCTGGCAGACAATTTAAATGAGTGAGGTTGACCGCTGTGAAACAACTGGAAGCGGTGAATCTGTCACAGCTGAAGAAAACATAACCTAGGAAGGAGGAACTGCTACTCCCATCAGGCAAGCATGTAGGCCCAGGCAGCCGGGTCATTTGATTTGTGTAAAGCACCTCCAAATTGGGAATTCACTGCGAACTTCCCTGGTATTTCAATATTATTACCTGGTTTCATCAAAGCACTCTGTAGAGTGGCATCTCGCACCTGCGGCTCATGCTGGGCCCGTGGCTGCCATCTTTCACCCCTCCTGCCCTGGCATCCTCCACAGTGTGTCAGCTGCTTTACTGGCTCTCAATAGTCACCTCCTGTGTGGCAGTGCTTGGATTCAACCTTAACTCTCTACTTTGATTTCAGAAGCACGATATGAAGGAATGGGCAGAGCCAGATGGGGTGAGTGACTGTCATCCCAGCACTCTGAGAGGCTGAGGCAGGAGCATCTGAAGTATGAACCTAGTCTGGGCAACATAGAAAGACCCTATCTCAAAAAAGAGAGAGAGAGATCTGGAGATGTAGGTTAGTGCACTTAGTGTGAAGGCCTTGGGTTCAATCCATAGTATGGGGGGGGGTATGCCCATACTGCAATTTACTGCCTATATCAACTGCCCCTTCAACTGCCGCCTTCTCCTGCCCTAGCACATTCCTGCTCGCTCTCTATTGCGTAGTCAGCTTCTTGGGAAGAGACCCAAAGCCTTATAAATTACTTTACTCTTCTACCTTCCCCCAAGGCTGAGCTCACTATTCAAATATTTATTGAGTTAAATATAAAAATTGCAGAATAGGTGAAGCTCATCTTTGTACTTCTACTAGGAGACAAGTTCAGGTGAGTTAACAAAGAATTAAATATACAACTACTTTGCCTCTCTAAACCTTACTTTTTTCATATGTTAAATAGGGAAAATTCCACGCTCTAGGAACCACTTGAGTGGTACAGGTTTCTGGTGCTTGGGAGGCACTTGGTGGAGCTTTTTACTGTAATGTTCACACATTGCACATGGGATTTAATACAGCAAGACCGACAGGTAACATTAGGGGGTCCTTAGGGACTGGGGTTGTAAAAGCTCTCTTTCAACATAAAAAAACTTAATTGTCAACTTTAATTAGAAGCTTGAACCTAGTTAATGTGTATCTTCTTTCATAACAGAAACATGCACAAGTTTAAATGATGAATTGTTGCCCTCTCTGTTGTGGGCTTAACCATGACTCAAATTCATGTCATATTCTTAATCCCTGGTACCTCTAAATGTAATGATATTAACAGTTTTTAGAATGGTAATTAAGGTTCGATAAGTTCACATAAGAACTTATCCTTACAATTTAACCTTACAAGTGTGCACATAAAAGGAAATGTGGGTAAGGTGTGGTGGTGCATGCCTGTAATCCCAGCACTTGGAGGCTGAGGCAGGAGGATTTCCCTGAGTTTGAGGCCAGCCTGGACTACATAGTGATCCTGTTTCAACAAAAAAAATGTGGCCATACTCTACCAAGAGACACCAGGGATGCATGAACACAGACAAAAAGTCCACATGGGGACCTAGCAAGAAGGCAATCATCTGTAAGCCAAGGAGAGAGGCCTCTGGAGAACCCA
Source organism: Dinomys branickii (assembly GCA_004027595.1). Lineage (NCBI taxonomy): Eukaryota > Metazoa > Chordata > Mammalia > Rodentia > Dinomyidae > Dinomys > Dinomys branickii. The sequence continues at coordinate 125,419 of PVLD010002106.1, forward strand.
AACCTGCCAACACTCAGATCTTGGACTTCTAGACTCCAGGCTGTGAGAAATAAATTTCTATTGCTTAAGCCATCCAGTCTGCAATCTTTGGTTGTGGTCACCCTAGCCAGTGTAGAAGAGGAAGAAGTCCTTTTCTTTGTTACTATTCCAAGTTCTTGGCTGGAACCCCCATATCAAAAGATAGGTTAATAAGTTAAAGGTTAAAGTTATTTTATAGGAGTTATATAAAAGTTTATATGAGTTTTATGTGACAGGAGATTTCATAAAGAAATTAAGACTCAAAGAAGCAGTTAGGATTGACTTTGTGTACTGACTTGGACAAAGGGCAGTAAATTATGAAAATGAAACAAGACAGAAGGACTGACCTAGGGCAGTTAATCATAGAGAAGAGCCAAGGAACATCAGGGTGAGTCTACTAATGACTATAGGCAGGCATGGTGGCACACACCTGTAATCCCAGCATTTAGGAAGCTGAGACAGGAGGTTCACTGTGAGTTCAAGGCCAGCCTGGACTACATAGTGAGACCCAGTCACACACACACACAGAAAATTCAAACAAACAAGTATCATACACATTTCTTGTGGTTTATATCCCCATCATTGATAAGAATGTTGCTTTCTTCCTACATAGGGAAGACATCTTCCATGTAGGGTTTTACCTATGGCTTTCAGGGAGACGAAGACTAGAGTATCATAGACAGTTGAGACAGGGTTAGACCCTCAAGTCAGTGTGGAATATGAGAACACATCAAAACCGTGGCTGGAGGTGCATCTGAAGATTAAAGTCACAGTGACCAGACTTACATACCTCCCTAAGGGATAAATGCAAGCTTGAGATTATTGGCACCACACTTTTGAGATTTCTTATAGGAATAAACCATTGTCTCATTAGGAGTGGGGTGGGCCATCCTCTCCGACCCACTAAGACTAACACTGACACTAAGACTAAGACTAAGATTAAAGACAACACTAAAACTGTAGATTATCGATGGAGGTTAGCGATGTCAGCCGTGTACACTTGCTGCCTGACTTGCCTCCCCATTGGCTCAATGGTACCTAAACAGTGATACCTACAGTCTTGTTGGTTGGTCATACTTTTGTACCCACCTCATGATTTTGCTCTCAAGGTCTTCAATCTCGAGGGCTTGCCTTCTTCAGATGCACCTCCAGCCACAGTTTTAATGTGTTCTCATCTTCTGTGCTGACCCCCTCAAGGGCCTGGCCCCGTCTGATTGCCTATCATTTCTTTTTCACCAAGCTGCCTACAGCAGTGGGAATACAAACACCACAGCGCCCTCACCCTCCATGCTGCTTTTTACTTTTCCAGCAGGATAAACTCTATCGATTTCCACATATACCCCTTTGAAGTTCTCCATTGTTCCACTAGAGAACTTGGAAGCAACTCTCAAGTAAACCACTGGCACTCAAGTTCTAATTCCAGGGTGCAGTGCTGGTGGAGATAGAACTAAGAACCCTACTTTCTGGCTGGTAATGCGCATGCGTATACGTAGCTGCCTTTTTTAAAGCTGCCGCCACCCTCACTGCAGCCCTCCTAATCTGAGGAGTTAAGGCCGGGTGCTGAGTTCTTTCTGGAGTCAGTGGTACTGAGGAGGCTCCTGCGATCACCACAGTCCTGTCCTTTGCCTCATGCCAAGACCTTTGCCTCACATCAACTGTTCTGCATCTTGTCTTTCATAAACACAAAGTACCAATCCTTTCAATGCTTTTATTAGCTTGTGTCATATTTATATTTTGACTAAATGTGTTTGTACCAGCACTGTATGATTTTAATACTTTTTCATGTGGTTGAGCCAGATATTTCCTTATGAGGCTGCTACAAAATCTCTTCTGATGTTTGATTTGTTCAGAGGGTTAGGGTTAATTCTGAATAAGAGTCTAAGAGAATGTGACAGGCTAAACCTTTTAGGAATGGTCTGAGCCATCCTACATGGATGGTAAAGCTTTGGCTCAGTCCTCTACCTCTAAGCCTGTTTTCTACTTACAGTTTGACACAGTGTGTGTCAGATGTAGGACTTCCCAGAGACCACTAAGAGGGATGTTAAGGACACTCTACCTTAAGTAACTTTCACATTCTGGGGTACCTTAGCCCTGTGCACAGTATTTACACCCCAGCCCTGTGGTTTTGGAATGAGCTCAGCACTGGGTTAGGCCTCAGGGAAGTCTGTTAGGGAACCCTAATTTACCATGCATTTAACCTCCTCAGGGGACTGGCCAGTGAAATCATTCATCCTTGATTCTTCCGGAAAAGTTCAGTCATGGGAGCTGTCTCTGGTACCTCCCTTCTACTAGTGCATAAATCCTATGAAGTATCACCAGCTTAGGGGATTTATAGAAAACATTCAGTGGTCCACCAGCTTGGGTTTTAGTCAGTAGTTATACTGCACAGGGTCAAAGGCCAGAACCACCACTTTCAAGGGCTGTGGCTGATCGATGCCACACATCTCAGCCAATTTATTTGCCTTCTACTCATTTACCATTAAAGAGGAAGCAAAACTGTGTAGTATGTTATTATTTTCCTTCTCATAATTTAGAAAAGTCTTCCCTCTGACTCGATTAAAGTATTATGGAGGGAAGATTTCAAATCAGCCCTGAGCAAATCTACTAACCTGCAGAAATCCACCCACTACATTTGAATGGACTTCCTTTGAAGTAGGTCATTCTGTAAAATGATGAGGGTCTTAATCCTGTGTGCAATTTAAACATGTTTAGTAAGATAATTTTTCTAGCAACCTACCTGTTCAGGTATTAGTTCAGACCTGATGCAAAAAGAATAAGCAAAGATGAACTGTGAGGGACAAAATCCCTTGTTTGGCTTTCCAAAAATTGTTTTCTACAATTTGAAAATGTTTGTTCTGATTTTTTTTTTTTGCTTTAAACAATTTATATATTTAACTGACATGTCATATACTGCTTCCCATCTATTTTGATAAATCTTTTTCCCATGATGATTTAGAGGACCTCCAAGCCAATATAAATATTTCATAAACATTTGGCCATTTGGGTGTATACCTGCACAATACCACACATCTTTCAGTAAGAAAAGCACTGAAGAGTAAAGACTGCACCATTAACCAGGTACCATGAGAATACCTCTGCCGCAAGTATTTGTTTTTCTGAGGTAAGAATACCACACAACTGTACAATTAAGAAAATCATCCTTATACTTCAGGACTTTTTTTAGTTTTAAGCAAGGCCTAGAACACTTAGCCACTTATTAGTTGCTGTATGGCAAAGCTACATCCCCAGGTTATGCCATGAATTCCTAGTGAATTAATTCCAGCAACTCAGGCGTCTTCCCATTAGGTCTCACAAAGTGCGCTTCTCTGAGTAGGGCAGGCTCGGGCTGGGGGTATAGCTCAGTGGCATAAGCGCTTGTCTGGCAAGCGCAAGGTCCTGAGTTCCATCCCCGGTACCGGAAAAAAAAAAAAGAAAGTTTGAGTAGGGCAGGCTGGCACTTCGGTTGAACCCAGGTACCTTTTTCTTTGGCTTCCTTTTTTGTTTTTCCTGGTCATTTTCCTTGATGCATTTCAGAAAGCTAGCTTGTCTCTTAGAGTGCTTAATATGCACAGTATCCCCCTTAATCCTCTTGGCAAATATCTTGCCTTTAACTTGCTTGTATACAATGGCAGGCTGCGTAGCCCTGTAAACTCTTCCAGTTTCATCAATGTAACATTTGTGTGTCGCTCCTTTTTGAACAGTACCCATTCCCTTGATGTCTACAGTATCATCCTTTTGGTAGATTTGCATACATGTGGTAAAAGGTATAACCCCATGTTTTCTAAAAGGTCATTTGAAAATTGCTGACAAATTACTAGAAGATGGTAGTTCCAACCAAAAGTGTTCTCTGCCTGACTTCTGAGACCCTCTGTATGCAGCCTACCTCACACACCCCAGTATATTTGCATTTTTTTGATTTCCCAATGTATTTCATAAATCAGTGGATTTCTAAAACCAGTGGATGCTTGTTTGCAGCCTAAGTTCTGCCAAACACCAAAGAGCTTCGTTCACAAAGATCCCCGTCTAAATGACATCACTACTCCTGGGACTTTGCTCTTTCCCATTCCCAGTCTAACTTCTCATCTTTCAAAACTATCTCAGCTATGGTGTCTTCCTCAATTATTCCAACTTTGTAGGTCTCTTCCCTTGAATTTCTGGAAGTCTTATAAACTCTTGCACCCAAAACGGTTTCTAGGAGAACCCTCCGGCTCCAGAGGGCACGGACTCTTGACCTAGTTATCTTTCCATCTCACATCAGAACACAGTGGAGCTTAGTGACTATTTAAAAGTTTTTCTCCTTTTTAAGTTGTGATTATTTTGACTCTCTCAATTAGACTCTAAGCTCCTTTAGGGAATAGATTCTGCTGCCTGGGGGCTGGGGATATAGCTCAGTGGAATAAGCCTTGCCTAGCAAGCGCAGGGTCCTGAGTTCCATCCCCAGTACCACAAAAAAAAAAAAAAAAAAAAAAGAGATTCTGCTGCCTGCATTTGTAGCTAACCCTTACTGAGCACAGATAGGTTGGGATTCTATAAATATTGATTGTTTGATTACTGGACATAACTTATAATTAAACTAGAAAAAATGTTGAAGTCTTAAGACAAAATCAACTTCATAGCTTGTTTGATTCCAAAGATATCTAATGTGGGCCAAAGGTGTGATCCGTAATCAAGCAAGGTCGTTCCAGGAACCTGTCAAGGCAGCCCAGGGAGAAGAAAAAATCCGTCATTTTTAAACCAAGAATAATAAAGTGGATTTCAAGCAAAGCAGCTTCAATTATTTAGAATACTGAGTAGCTTCTCAGGGTTATTAGTATGCAAACTATAAAGCAGAAAAGCTAGAAAAGCAACGTCTTTCCCCTCTCATTAGGAATTGAAATTTTATAAGGATTACCTGTTGTCATGGCAGAAAATTATTCTAAATGCCTACTCAACAGTAACTGTGAGGGGTCATAAAATCTCTGGTAAACGCTTGAGAAAACATAGCCTCCAAGTCCTGCCATCCCTTTTGTCTCTTCTGGAGAATCTGAGCTGCCATAGGTAGACAAATACAATACTGAAACAGAAAATGTCACCTCCTGAAGACACCTTGTCATTTTCTGCGCTCCACTGTTCTTCTCACATGATTCTGTATTGATTGTTATTTCTCTGGAGTATTTTTAGGATTTGAGTATAAACAAAGGGTGGGATTTCCATTGGCCCTTCCTGGACCAGCTGCCTCCAATCTCTCCCAGGTCACCTTGCCAACATGTACTGGTCCACCTCACAAAGGACTGTGCAGAGGATGACCTTTGTTCATTTTCAATTTTGACCTTTAAGTGATCATGATGGGAAACTTCCATTTGTAACGGGAGTCCACTAAGCCGAAGAGCAATCCCTCAAATTGTAGTTGAGTTCATAATTAATGCCTCAGTGAAAATGGGGCAGCTTACATCTGTGTTTGGTTTGGGGCTGTCTGTACAGGCTACATTTAGGAAGTCAGTCTCTGTCCCAAATGCTGTAGGCCTTAGAAGATTTCCTCACTTGATTGCATACTTTGAAAATTTGATGAAGCCTATGTCTCTCCTACCAGAAAAGTGCACAGGCATTGTTGAATCATTTCAGGAGGTTTTCAGCTTTTCTAAAGCCCATGGACCCAGACTGAAATAAATAATGAAGATAACCTCTTACACCTTTGTACTCCTGACTACCAACACTATGTTAAGTGTGATCTATATAATAACGCATTTATTTCAACAATCATCCTATGAGGCAGCTCCTGTTAACCCTATTTTGTAAATGAGGAAACTGGGGCCAAATGTGTGGCCCAGTCAACTTCACAAAACTGGCTGAAGGCAAAGGGGGAGCTGAATCCAGCCAATCTGGCCCCAGAGCCCATCCTACAATAGTGCTACTTATTTAGGGTTTCCAAGCCATGAGGAAAGACGGTAACAAAGAGAGGAGGTTAGATAACACACAACAGTGTGGCCAAACCCTTCCTGTGATTTCATGCTCTTTCAAAATGTATTTCATGATTTTTTTCTAATGGCTACACGGTGAATAGAGACCCCCAACATTATCTTTCCATATATCTTGAGGAAAACTATTAAATCATGACAAACAATAAGCTTTGTTGATCTTTTGAGTCTCCTGTTTAAATAAGTGTAAAATCCATTGTTACCATTATAAAAAGTAGCTAAGAGCGTGTTTCCCATCTGCATTTTAGAAAGTCCAACACTATCAGTTTTGATCTGTGTCACAAAATTGTAGTTCTATGCAGTGGCTCATCCTGGAGAGAGCCATATAAGTGATGAAGAGCTTACACATTAGCCCCCAGGAATCTGACAAAGAACGAGTCAAGGATAACAAACTTGTAGGTCCTCCGTGGGCTACAGTTGATCCTGGTTTGCTCTAAATAAACTAGAGAACTGAGTCAGAGGCTCTCAGCCTTGACAATGAAGGCTTTGACATTTTATCAGGAATAAGCAGGAACATTATGACTAACAGCTCGCCTCGCTTCTAAATAAGTAGATATAACAGAGCACCTAAAGATGAAAAGATTTAGTTAGCAGCTCTTTTAATAGCAGTAGGAATAAATACCATTTTAAGTGTCTCTCCCTTGAGCCCTCCCTCTTCAGGGCACAGATGGTCCAGATGAGTGTCACATCTAATTTTATTTTATTTATTTATTTTTTTACTTTATTTTTTACTTTTGGCAATGCTGGGAATCAAACCCAGTGCACACACATGCCAAGCAAGCACTCTGTCACTGAGCTACATCTGAAGTCCATAGTTAAGTGTTTAAAAACTTTTTCATTGTTGTTCTTACTGGTACTACTTCTTTTAATCAGATTGATTTAGAAATGAAGCATAAGGGCTGGAGGTACAGCTCAGTGGGCTAAGTGCTTGCCGCTGAGCACTAGGGCCCTGAGTTCGATCCCCGGTCCCGGAAAAAAAAAAAATAGAAATGAAGCACTGATATAAACCAGACAGTTTCTCCTTACTGGATTTGATATAAAGGTTTAGAAAATGGAAATAAATTTGGGCAGTAAACCAAACACATTTACAAAGTTTATGTGCTTATAAAAATATATACAAATTTCATGTGAGTATCTAGTAAACATGTATATGTGTGTGTAAGTATGCCTGTTTGGTCGGAGATCATTTTGGTAAAATACTCATTGTGGAACTTTTTGGTTGACACCTTTTCTGAGTATAGGACAGGTGAAGATTATTAACAGGAGCTGACACATGTATATTCTTATCGTTTACAGGCTGTTTTCACAAGCATTGTTTACTTTGTTTATAACCACTCTGCACGTTGAGTTTTATTATCCTTCTTTTATAGATGAGGAAAAGGCTCAGAGAGGTGAACCCCTCAGCTGAGGTCAAAGAGCCAGTAGATTATCAATGTGAGACTTGACCTAGGCTTTTTGACTCCGTGTTCCATGTTTGCTCTACTAATCTCAACTGCACTTAGAGTCTAAAGGATGAGGAAGTGCTATTTTGATGGTTGGCGGTAAAGAAGGTGTTTCAGGAATAACCTGTCTAGAGTTTGCCTAGAGGGGCAATATGTGAGGAAAGAAAGCTGGTGAAAAATCCTAACTAGACCAGAGTGTGTACATCAGGGTGATGTGGGTTCTCTGTGTCTCACTGGAGATTACACAACAATAGCAACCCCCCGCCAAAAATAACAGCACCAACCACAGTGGAGAAGGGATTTACTGCCTTAGATTTGTGACTTTTAATTTCTCTAGTCTTCTCAACAACTTAGAAGTTTTTCACTTATTTGAGTAATAGATGTACTCATTTTTTTTGTTTTGGTCTCAGGAGACCTTTACAATGTTAAATTTTATACAACCCCAAAGAAGTTTTGTTTATGTGAATACTTTCTATGGATACTTACCATATTAAAATTTAAAACTGAGGAATTTTTTTATTTGCTTGCTTTTTTTTTGTGGAAATACAGTCTTGCTATACAGTTCCGACTGGCTTGAACTCACTATGTAACACTGGCTAGCCTTGAACTCACAATGATTCTCCTGCCTCAGCCTCCTGAGTGCTGCTGAGATTATAGACATGTGCCACCATGCCAGTTAAAACCAAGAAATTTTTAAGTATGTATTTATACATTTGTTTAATAATAAGCCAATTATTTGTTAATAGAAATAATATACTCTATGAAAATATCTGTGTTTACAAAATAAAACTAAATTTAGAAGAGTCACAGTGCATGTTTCTGTTCATTCTTTTCTGCCTGCATTCTTTTTATAGAAGCAGCTGGGTTCTCACATCTGTTCCAACATTCTGTCCAATGTAACATGATCCATCTATAGCTGGGAAAACACCAATGTATATCATGAAAGCATAAAAGCAAAGATGGTAATTGACATCTTAGTATTAACAAGAAAGTAGCTTAGGGCTGGGCATGTAGCTCAGTGGCAGAGCACTTGGTTGGCATGTGTGAGGCTCTAAATTTGACCTATAGCAAAAACAAAAAAAGTTTAGCATCTTTCTTTCTTTCTTTCCTATTTCTTTCTTTTCTTTCCTGTTGGTCCCGAGGATTGAACTCAGAGCCTTCACACTAAGCTATATAGTCTCCTCAACTCTTTTATTTATTTATTTTAAAATTTTGATACAGATTCTCACTAAGTCACTAAGTTCTACAGGCTGGGCTCAAACTTGAGACCTTTCTGCCTCGGCTTCCTAGAGCACTGGGATTATAGGTGTGCACCATGAGGGCCAGTTAGTTTAGTGTTATCTTTAAAAGATCTTTGCAGGACCCCTGGAAGGGTCTTGAGCAAGTCTGTCATACCCAGACCACACTGAGAATCATTGCCCTATACCTGCTTCGATATGCATGACAGCCATGAAATAACTGTCTATATTGGAAGGGACATTAAAGATCACCTAATGCCATCATCCAACATGTTCCACCATATCAAGTCCACTCAAAGCTCCCCATTTTGCAAGGATAGCAACCATTCTAGGTTCCAAAAGTACTTTAAATGACAGAACACCCTTTTATTCCTTGGAAGGAAAATACCAAACTCTTTTCTCCGTAGTATCCCTTTTTGATCTTGTGTATACAGAGGGAGTCCAATTCCTCTTCATATTCAAAAACACTTGAAAACAGCTTCCACACTGGGCATTGTGGTGCATGTCTGTAATCCAGCACTTGGGAAGCTGAGGCAGGAGGATCCCCATAAATTCAAGGCAGCCTGGACCATAGTGAGTTAAAGAACAGTCTGAACTACATAGTTCCCGTCTACTCTAAGCTAAAGACCTTTATATTTATGAACACTGGAGTCCTGCTGCTCTCAGTGTTCTGTGGCTTTGATTTATATCTTCTTACCTGGATCTTAAAGTCCAGTGTGAGCTTGTACATACTCATATTGCTGGTGGACTCTAAGGTTTGCTCATGCCTTCTTCTTAGCATGGGTCAGTATTGCAAATAGTTCACAGTTACACGCAAAATATACTGGGGTGGCACCTTGTCTGTGGATGTGTTCCAGGATTCCCAGTGGGTCTGAAACCATGTATGGTGTCAAACTCTATGTGTTTTTTCCTACACAAACAGACCTTTGACAAAATTTAACTTATAAAGTAGACACAATAAGAGATTAGCAACAATAACTAATAGTGAATAGAACAATTGCTGGGTTGAGTGAAATAAAGGTTACTTGAAAACAAGCACAGAGATATTGCAACAGTTCATCTGCCAAGCAAGAGAGCTACCAGGTGACTAGGGTGGATAAAGTATGCAGACCGCACCACTGAAAGCAAAACTGCACGTAGTGGATGGGAGTGGGGGCTACTGCACTCTTCAAGGTCTCTAATTTCTGGGTGGTTGTGACTGACATCCCATCTCTTTCTTCTCTCAACCTAATTCGGGCTCTGTTCTCTCCAAGGCATCATCGCGTCCACCCCCTTCCCTTTCACTCGTAGCAGAAAGGCAGCATTATCCTGTGGAGTGCTTTAAAATTTACACAGTGTTACAAACATCAGCTCATTTAATTAGTACAGAAATTGTAGACAGAATGCACTAATACCAATCATATAAGAAAGCAAAGAGGCCACTTCTGTTAACTGGATCTCGTGGATTACCATTTTAACTCTTTATGTCTGTGCACCTATCACCTGCTTTTCTGGCAGTTCAGCATCCAGCATCTCCCTGCTCTAAAGCACTTTATATACTGATGCTAAAATCATCTTCCTTCCCTGCTGATCTGAACATGCCACCATCTGGAGTCCATTTATAGCCTTGCATCACCCTTGGGATAATGTACTTTCTTACAACTTTAGAGACCGCATCTGCCAATGCCTCTGTGTTGCATTCCTGACTCACAGTTGCAATGCTATGACTTGACACATTGATTTAGTTACCCATCCATCGTTCATTTGTGCATACATTTATTAATTTAGCACCTACTCAATGCTAGCTAGTATGTCAAATGCTAGAGAGAGGGCCGGGGATATAGCTCAGCAACATAGCACCTTCCTGGCAAGTGCAGGGTCCTGAGTTCAATTTCAAGTAACAAAAAAAAAAAAAAATCCAGGAATGGTACAGAGAAATACAAAGATAAATAATTTCTGCCCTGGGAAGATTTATAACTTCAAATAGGTCCAATCGGCACATCTGATTTAATTCAAGTACAGTATAGACTGCAATAAGATAGGTGGGAAATTGGAATAATAGTTAAATGTAAATGCTGAGATTTTCCAAAGGAAGAGTCAATCACAAGTGGGAGGAACAGAGGAGGCTTCTGGAAGGAGGTACTGTTCGAGCTGTATGACGCTGAGTAGATGTCTCCAAGCAGAGTGGGGGAGAGAGGACAAATTTGGCTTGGCTTTCTTGTGTCTGTTGGTTAAGTTAACTCCTTTATTTCCATCTTTCTCTATCTTTCTGGGCATGCTGATATGCAGAATTTTGTTTTCCATAACAGTACTAAATCCCTGGTAACTTCACAAACTGGTAACTTCAAACGTCTGAATTTAAAGAAGAAGTTTCCAGGATGATAGCAGTAAGTAGCATAGCAAAAGGCATAAAGAGATTTTGTTTCCAGATTGTAAGTGTAATGCATAGAAGATGAACTCATAGGGAATGGCACCCATGCCTATCAGCCACAGTCTCTGGCTGGAACTGCTCATGCAAATGACACAGAAAAGTTTATCCCCAAGGGGAAGAATATTTGCATGATGCCTCGTGCGTGATGTACTACCAAAAAAAAAAAGCACAGTATCGCATAGGTTTGTCATGAAGAGTCTGATTCTTGAAAACTAAATTAAGACTTAACATTTTTAGATTTGAAACATTTCATTATTTTGCTACATTTCTCTCAACTGCATATTCATCTCATAAGAAAACATAAAAATGGGATTAGTATCGAGTACACAAACGGTTCTATCTGGCATTCTCGGCAGAGGCAGTAGGGGAAGACTTGGGTTTCTGGTGGAAGGATCTGCCTTCTGATTGCCTTCCTGCTCAACCTTCCCCTCTGCAAGCTTATGCTCATATTTAATGCATTTTGGTCATTTCATACGGCAGTGCAGGCAGACTTAAATGGGAAGGCAAATGAACGGTACAGGAGTTTATTTTTGAAAGCTGGTGAAGCAATGCAAAACATCTTCAGTGGGGGCAGAATTTAAAGTGGGACAAGGTAGGAAGGGATGAATTCTAAACAGGACTCATCAAAGTCCTAATAGCTGTGGTGCAGGGAGAGTCATTAACTCGTGCTGTACATTTATCAGATCAGCGCTAGACAGGCTGTAGAGAAATATCTGGGAAAGCCCAGGTCATCCATGGTTTCCCTGGTAGTCTTGGTAGTCATATGGAGCATGTTATCCTCCTCTGTCCCCTAGCCTAGGGCCAATCTTTACTGTCATATTTTGGAGCTCTGGCACATTTTTCTTTCCGGTCCTTTACAAGAGTGGAGCCCACTCTTTCCCCTCCATGACTAGGTTTTCACCTGATGCTCTCTAGTTTAGTTAGTATCACGGTCAGCATGCGGATGGACATTTATAATCCCAGCATTCTGGAAACTGAGGCAGGAGGATCTCAGATTGAAACCCAGCCTGGGCATCTTAGGGACTTAGTGAGGTCCTGCCTCAAAATACATTTTTTCTTTAATTTTAAAATATTGGGTCAATTGAATACACTGAAATGTATTCAATTTGAAAAGGTTTTAAATTTTAAAACCTTCAGGGTTTAGCTCTGTGTGAGGGCCGTATTTCCACCCTCCTTACCACCACCACCACCACCAAAAAAAATTGACTAGGTAATATATTTGCATATTTTTAAAAATATATGTAAAGTTATCCATGAAAAAAATCTCCTTTTCTCCTATGTAGCTAATCCCAATTACTTGCAAGAAATTTCTAAGGTTTCTTTATGCAAATACAAAAGTGAATACGAATTTCCTTCCTTTTACTTACAAAATAGTATGTTCTTCACATTGCTGTGAATTGTGTGTCCTGATCATCCATTATTATGTAAGAAATACCTCTACATGTGTGGCTTTAAGCAATTTATTATCCTTTCTTAGTTCAGTGGTGGGTGGGCCTCAGCTTGGTACTTCTTGCTCGGGCTTCTCAGGCATGGTTGCAGTTGTTGGGGATGCTTTGGCTGGAATGGACTTCCAAAATGTCCTACGAATGGCCAGCAATTGCTGCTGTTCTTTAATGGGAGCTCCGCTACCAGAGCACCTCCCCATGTGGCTTGGGTTTCTCACAACAATTGGGCACATCCCGCTCACAAGTGTTCCAAGATAGTGGGAAGTAGAAGCTGCCAGGCCAATTAAGGGTTATTTACAGAACTGGTGAAGTCATCTCAGTGTATTCAATTGACCCAAAGCATTCACATGTCCTGGTCAGATTCTAGGAGCTGAAGAGATAAACCCCACATCCTAATGGGGAAGAGGCAAGATCACACTGCAGACAAGCTTGCAGGACAGGAGGTGCTATGGCGGTCATCTTTGGAAAGTATAGTGTGCAACAAATTTGCAGCAGTCCTCTGCTCTTCCTAATCTGCTTTTTTAACTGTCTAACATCTAACAATTCAGGCCCTCATCACTTTGCAGCGAGCTGATTGTCAGAGCTACGTTTCTGTTCTCCAATAGCACTTTCTTGCTAACAGCCAGTAACCTCCCAGTTACTGGTGGGAATGTCTTCTGTCTGGAAATACGAGATAGAAACTAGAGCTCTAGTTTTGATGTCCTTCTTCTAAGTAAAAACCAGCATTGGTACTTCAAGCTTTCGGAAAAGTCACAAACTGCTGGACAGTGGTCTTATGTGACCTCTGTGGTGCTGGCATATGGAGGATGTATAGTCTTAAGCTCCCAATATTGCAAAATCAGGGGATTTTATATAAAACTCCAGGTTAAGCTCCATGTGAAAAACTGAGTTCCTATACATGAAAGCATTCATTGATTCAGTAATATGTTCTAGACACTAAACAGAAGAGGAGAAAAATCCTGCCCATATGGAGTGTCATTCTGGTTATAGGGAGGCAGACAACAGATAAGGGAAATACAAAGATTGTTAGATGGCGGTGTGCTCTGTAGGGGACGTGGAGGGGCACAAGCATGGGAGTGGCAGGAAGGGCTGAGACTTTAAATCACATGATCATGGAGCTCTCACTCAAATGGTGACATTTGAATGTTTAAAAAAATGAAACAAGTAAGAGAAATGTGGATTTCTAGAACAGTGCTGTACCATATTGGTAGCCACTAGCCATATGCTGCTATCTAAATTTACAGAATTAAAATTAAATGAAGTTCAAAATTCAGTTCTCCAGTCACACTTGGCCACATTGCAAGTGTTCAGTAGCCCGGATGGCGAGGGCTGTGACACACAGAAAACATCGCCATCAGGGTAGGCAGTGCTGCTGGAGGCACTTGCAAGAGGGTGCAGGGAGTGCAGAGGTGACCGTGGTGGGGGTGGGGGTGGTGCTTGACTGGAAATCATGGCAGAGCTTTTCCGTTTACACATTTCTGCTCTTCCCTTAGACTTCCTATTTTTATCCTTATTCATGGCCTTTGCCATTTATCATCTTAACCTAAGCCAACTTTTCAAAGGCACTTACTTATTAATGTTAAGTTTTAGATATTTGGTTGATGTCCTAGAAACTGCAGAAAGTCCAAACTCCTTGGCCTTGCATAACAATGCTATACAAAGGTAGATTAAGATGAAGAACCTGGGCAAAGAGACAGGACACAAAGGTTTTGTTTGGAGATATTGAATTCATGGGTATCCTTGAGGGTCTTAAGTACAAGTGGTGTGTACAAGTGGTATTTTGGCCATGAGAAATATTTAGGATAGGTGTTTGGGAATGTCAGTGGAGAACAGAGTTCGGTACAGAGTCCTTCCCAGTAAATGCCCTCAGCTTAAGAGACAGGACTTTGGGCCTTCTGCAGTGCATGGCTAACCTCCATTCTGGGGCTTCCTCCTCCTTCACTAGGTTCTCGCCTATCGCATGAGCACGACATTCTCAGTGTCTGGGAGGCCCTGTGAGCCACCACTAGTGTTTTCCTCACCAGGTTTTCTCCCCTCCTTTCTCTACAGCTGAGTCTTCTCAGCCTCAAGGCACAGTTTCCTCCTTTCACTGGTTTATCTTTGCCCAGCCCAGGCCAGAAGCAGTTTTCCCTCCAGTGGCTGCGGGAATATTCATTATCAACACTCAGCAATTAGCAAGAGTATTGGGCAACATCTGTTTGTTTTCTGTGTATTTATTACACCTAGGTCGAATCTTTTGTTCCTTAAGGGCAGCCATCCAGGGTCACAGGCTATTCTTCCTTTTTCAAACTTTTTTTTTGAGACAAGGTCTTGCTATGAAGTTTAGGCTGGCTTTGACAAGTTCACCCTTGTCATCTAAAAGACTTTTTGTTGCTGTTTTTCGATACAGGATTTGCCATGAAAACTTGAACTCACTTTGTAGCCAAGGCGGGCCTTGAATTCGTGGCAATCCTCCTGCGTCAGCCTCCCAAGTACTGAGATTACAGGCGGCGCCACCACACCCAGCTCTAAAACACTTTAAATGTGAACCAGGTTATTTAACTCTTGCAAATCACAGACAAAAAAATGGCAACCTCAGTGACCTTCTGATCAGGAATAAAACTCTTGCTGGTCCTTGTTGAAGACAGATTGCCCTGGGATGTGAAAACTCACAGCCCTTGGGAGTTTGGGGCCCTGCTGGAATAGTTCCACTCACAGGGCTCCCCAAGCCTACCTCCCGGAATGGTATAGTAAACAACGATTCACCAGGGAAGTCCCGGAAGTCCTTCGCGGGTTACCAGACCCATTCATCATGCAGCAGGCTTTTGGGGCAGGTCAGGTTCCAACAAGTTAACAGATATTCACCTTCAGGTCATCAGACTTGGACTGACTTTGCTAAACACTTCTCATAAGCAAGGAAGTTTTCTCCCCTCATCTAACGATGGATGTGGCCAGAGGGCCCAGGTGCGGGGGAATACAGAGCCTCACAGTATTGCCTGGGAGCAGAAACAGCCGATTTTGAAGTTCTTTGGCAAGAACAGTTTCTAAGAATAGAGACTATGAAGAGAGGCTAAAGCTACGCAAAAGGGCGGGAGGAGGGTAGACTTCTCAACTCCCTCCAAGTACGGGTCCAGCCTGGCCGTCGGGAAAAGAGAAGGGCAAGGAGACTTTTCATCCCGAGGTGATGGGGTGGGGACAGAACGGCGGGCTCGGCGGAGGATTCCCGAAGCCGCACCTGTGCAGGGGCCGGGGCCCACGCGCGCGCCCGCGCAGCGCTCGGCGCGGTTCCGGAGTGGGAGTGGCGGCCCCGGCCGCGGGAGAGGTGAGCGCGGGGGGCGGGGCGCACCTGGCGGGGCGGGGCGGGGCTGCGCCTCTCGGGGCCGGGCGCGCGCCGCTGGGCAGTGGTTGGCAGCGCGCCCTGCGCCGAGCCGCAGTCGCGCCCTCTCGCTGCCTGGCGAAGGCGCGGACGGTGCGCGGAGGCGAACGCCGTAGAGGGGAGCTGCGGTCGGCGGAGCTGCCGGCGAAGCATGAGGATGGCCGTGGGCTCCGTCAGGATGCAGCCCCCGTGCGAGAGCCCGGCCCTGGCCGCGGCTGCGGCGGCGGAGGCGGGCAGCCAGGGTGCCCGAGAGCCGGAACGCGAGCAGCCTCCCGCGTCGCTGCGGCCGCGACTGCGGGACCTCCCGGCGCTGCTGAGGAGCGGGCTCACGCTGCGGAGGAAGCGGAGCGCCGCCGGGGCCCGGGTGAGTGGGGTGGCCACGTGCGGGGGGGGGGCCGCGTCTGCAAGTTGGGGAGGTGACGAGAGGGGCTCCTTTGGACCACAGTCGGTTGGAGAGGGTCCCGGACGGCGGGGCTGGGGCACCCTCGGGGAGCGCGGGCACCCCCTCCTCGCCCTGGATGCACCTGACTTGACCCGAGGGGCACTCGGATTCCGGCTGCCCGACCGGCCGTCAGTTCGCTGCCCCTAGAGGGGAAGCTGCAGGTGTCCGGTCCTGACAGCGTCTTGACCGTAAGCCTGGGGCTGCAGGTGTGGGGTCCCAGCTGGCGAGACGCGTGCGACGTGTGAGCTCGTTCTGGACGTCCCATGGCAACCCTGGGCATCAGGACTGGCTCCAGCAGCCGCCGTTGTCCAGGGAGAGATCAGGAGTTGGAAGTTCGGGGTGGAGGTACTTCTAGTTCATGGGGGTTCCGGGGCTTAGGACTGTAGGACGCCCCCTTGAGCAGGAGAGGTCATGCCCCCAGGAATCTTAAATATTGACTTATTGATGGCGTGTACAGATACGACTTCCTGGTGCTGCCCCTCGTGTTCTGAGTGCACCTAATAACCTGAGCAGGTCATACTTGTTTTGTGTGTTAAGAGAAGCGGGAAAGGCCTGCTGATTGTCACCAGGGCTTTGGGACACCAGGCAGACTTAACGCAGACTTCCCTATTCACCGGGGCTTGGGGACACTTGCTGGGTCTCCCTCAGTCTTTAAAAAAATTGATCATGAAATACTATAGTATTTACTGAGGAGTTGCAGCAATGTTGGTAATTTGAGGTTATAATTTAAAACAAAATATTAGTTGTCCTCTTTAAAAGAAGGTTGTAGTGGGAACTTTCAGTTCTTACAAAATGGTTCATAGAAACTGGAGAGTCGGGGAGACGCTCTTGTTTTCGCTCTGCTTCCTCGGATGAGTAAGGGTCTGAATCAAGGCAGGTCTCTTCTCCTGGGTTGCTTTCCTCCCCTCCTAGGCATTTCCTCTGGTGAACTGTCCCTCCATGGGCTGTCTCAGAGGGCTGCTCTGAGGATTAGCTGGGTGTAATTAGGAGAGTTTCACAACTACCCACAGGTGATTTAATATTTGGCATACAGCGATCGCCTGTGAAGAAAGCCAGACAATAGATGTCACCTAGATGTGGTGGCTAAAGAAACACAAGAACCAGAGTCACAGACTTTGCAAGAATCTGGAGGAAAGTAGGTCAGATTGTGTTCCTATTATCCTTGACAGTTACTTTTTCATGGCACAGAAGGCTGAAGACATAGGGCAGCCAGGCAATAATCTGTGACAAGAATTGCTTAGGGTTTCTGTGTACATGGAGATGTAGTGTTCATCTGCATAGACTTGTGTCTCTTGTTGTCTGGGGTAATGTATACTCTTTCAATATAAGTATTTATTCTTATTTTTCTTAATTAGTCTGAATGTGGTTACCTCAAATAACATGTACTTTATTAACCCTTCTTTGATTCTGATACTATATTAGTTGTTTGGGGGACTTAAGTTTCCCCCTCCCTTTGCTTTGAAACTACTGTCCTGATTTTGGAATCTTTGCCTTCAAAGGACTAGAAAGGAATTTGAAAGAAAGGGAAACAAGTGAGATGAGTGCCCGTGTTGGATAGCTCCAGCTGTCAGAATAAAATATTGTACAGTGAGAGGCATAAACAACAGAAACGTATATATGCACAGTTCTGGGGGGCTGGAAGTCCGAGATCAGCATGCAGGCTGATACTGTTTCTGGTGAAGGCACTTTTCTTGGCCTGCAGATGATTCATGCTAGGAGCTCCTATGGCTTCTCCTCACTGAACTTGGAGGCAGAGATCTCTCTTGTACTCTTCTAATGAGGCCTCTAATTCTTATCATCAGGGCCTCACCCTCATGACCCAATCTAATCCTAAATATTTTTAAAGTCTCTTCTTCAAAAACCATCACATTGAGGGATTGGCTGGGCTTCAACATAAAAATTTTGTGAGAGACACAATTATTCAGTCCATAACAGTGGTTTGAAAGAAAGAGAAAAAACAGGTAAAATATGTTCCAGACTGATTGCCTGGTGATTTGGGCATGTGTGGGATTGGCTGGGTCACTCTTGGTTAGGGTGATGAGGTTAATGCAAAGCAATCATGGCTACCTTAGATCCAATTGAGGACCTTTACATTTGTGTCCAATGGGTTGCACCTGTACGTTGGAGCCTCATGATCTCAGACAAGTTACAGAAATTCGTTGTCACTGGTAGAATAAAAAAAAAAAGCCTATGTGTACACAAGTTGGTGACGTTTTCACCTCTTGTATTGACCAAGATCCAATTAGGAATATGTATGACTCTTGTCCATGCTGCTTTAGCCTCCCACAAATTTGTACAACCTTACATCAATTCATTTCCTTATAAGTTGTGTTCCTCAACCCAGGCGCATTGTAGGCTATCTCTTACTGGGAAAAATTAAGCTATCATTGGTTAATAAAGCAGAGTTCCTTTGTTCCTCTGTTCAGTTGCTTCTAATTGTTTTGAATTCACCATGCATACTGATTAAGACTCTGTTCCTTGTTAGAATAAGCAGGGAGAAGAAATTTTGCTTTGTGAGAAGACCCTAGCCACCTCTTTAAAAAATCAGTGGCAAGGTAAGGTACAGTTTGTAATCTCACCAAAGCTCTAATAATTTTTTAAAAAATTTATACGATGGGGGTGATAAGAGATTGACATAATAAACCCCCAAGATTTATTTCCCTTTCCCTACTTTGTGTGTGTGTTGAGGGAGGGGTGCTTTTAAAGCAAGATCCTAAACATCATGTCAGCTCACTCACAGATGTTTCAGTTCACATCTCTCATAAGAACATTAAAAATACAAAAACTTCTATGCCTTGTTCACACCTAAGAATATTAATAATTCCTAAATATGTAATTCCCATATTCAAATCTTCTCAAAGATGTCTTTCTGCTTGCAATTGTTGGAATTAGGAACTAAACGAGGGCTGCATGTTGCACTTGACTTTTAGGCTTTTAAGTCTATTTTATGTCTTCACCCTTCTTTTTTCATGTTACTGATTTGCAGGAAAGAGCAGGTCATTTGTCAATACCATGCACCACTTGGGGCTGCTTCTTTACCTGTGGTGCCGTTTAACTTGTTCTTCTATTCTCCATGTTTCCTATAGTCTGGCAGTAGAGATGAAGGCTTGATTAGGTTCAGGTCAAAGGCAAGTACTCTTCATGGGTGGAGCTATGGAAAGTCTATTGCATCATATCATGAGACACCTAATATTTGTATGTCTCTTTTTTTGAGAAATTGAGACTGATGGGTCCCACTAGTATCACCATACCTTTCTACCTTTTACCTAGATGGTTGTAGCATATCCATTTCATTAGGGTGTGTTAAATGGTGACAGTTTAAATCCCTCATTCTTCTTACATTCATTAATTGGAATGTTGTCTGTAAAGAACTTTTTCTTATGAATTATTTTGATCCTCTGATATTCAGATTGTACAGGAAAGACGAAGAAAGGCTTGATGTTTTTCCCCTTTATCAATTTCTATAGTACTGATTTGATAGCTAAACAACTTCTGTGATAACCAATGAGTTCTTTCCTTAAGTACCATTAAAAATGTACCGGTCCCAATACATGTGTTTCAGTCTGTTGTAGTAAATGTTCTTTGTGACCCACAGGTTGCCCTTGCCTCCCGTGTACTTTCTACATTGCCTTGGTAGATTCGAAAACCTGTCTTTCTGGCAGGAAATAGTCTAAGCTTATCTCTCATCCATTTCTTGCTCCAGATCTGACATCAGCCATTTTTCTAAGATTCACTGCTTCTTTTTACTGAAAAACTGCTCATTTTTCCCTAACTTGTGCCTCTCTTTGGGGTGCATTATTTTTACCTTGGTCAGAAGCCTCCCACCAAGTGATTTTTTATTTCTTTTTTATTCGTCCTCATCAGGCTGTTTCTAAGACTGATACCTACCACCACCACCCCCCTAAAATAGCTTTTAATAACTGTTCCCTCTTTCTGTATGTGCTGTGAAAGTGCGAGGACCGACTTCATTTGGCCTTGGGCTGCTGTGGTGTTTCCTGCAGTGCTCTGCCACCATCCTCACCCTCATGACATCTGTTTCATTTCAGTAACTTGGAGGACTCGCAGTGGAGCCCGATCAGCAGTCTACATCAGTCATCCAGCAATGAGCGGCCTTTAGATTAGATATCAGAAGGGTGGCCGCCTTCCTTCCTTTAACCCCTTCTCTTTAACCAGCCTTTGCTGGGCAGTAGCCTTTGGGTGAGTGCTCTTCAACATGGAGAAACTGGGCAGAACAGCTGGCCCTCAGCCTGCAGCGCTTTCTTTTCATGTACAGTCGCTTTCTCTTGTGATCCCCTCCCAAAGAGGAACAGAGGCGACCCTTTCCCTCTACCCAACTGTAGTGCTCTGAGTGTAACTCAGTACCCTCCTCTGCCGGAAACTTGACTTTGCTGATTGAGAAATAGGTATGGTTCCAGGTTATACCCAAATATCTAATACATTTTAAAACATGTACTTGACAGTCAAGCATGTAATTTGTTCTTTGCATTTAAGTTGAAATCAGTAGTTAGTCCATTATAGGACTTAATAATGTGCCATACACATTTCAAAGCAAACTTCATTTAATGCTTACAACAAACCTGTAAGTTAGATGCTGTTAATTGCGTTACATAGATGTGGAAATTGAAGCACAGTTTTGACTTGTGCAAGATCACGATGTGTGGGTGGGAGAACGAAAGTTTGATTCCAGGAAGCCTGGGTTCCACAGAGTCCAATCTATGCTCTGAATTTACTGTCTAGTTTTCCTCAAATGCTCTGAAGGCAAAGGTTCTATTTACTCAAAACTACACAGCCTCGTAGTGCCTGCTGATAATACCTTGCCACTCTGAGAGTGGTCAATAAATGCTGTTGATAATGCTAGACTTCAACTTTTCTCACATTTGAGCTCACAGAAGCTGTGCGTGGCCTACTGGGTGCGTGGGCAAGAGAATTAGAAGAATTGTGCTTATAGGTGAATGATAACTAATACTTACCACACTTAAAAATCACATTCAGTGCGTTATAAGCAAAAATCACCTAGGCTCACCTTGGTGGAAGTCAATCCAAAAACCTTGTGAACTGACAAAAACCAACTTTATTTCTTGTCTGCTGATCTTCAGAGCCTGTGAGAAGATAAAAGCATTAAAGGAGGATCTTCCAGGGAAGGTGCCTCAGATTAGATATGAGGGACTATAGTGAATTTATTGCAGAAACATGGACCTCTGCCTCTGATTACTGACCAGCTAGCACCTTAAACCTGGGTATTAGAAAACAGTGAACAGTAACAATAAATCATTCGTAAGTGGGTGTGGAAAAAGGAAAAGTCCACAGATGTGAACCATGGTTACAGGTAAAGTTCAGCCATTCCTTAGTAACAGAGGGGAATAGGTTCCAGGACTTCCATTAAATACCAAAAACCACAGATACTGAAATCCCTTATGTAAAGTGGCATAGCATTTGCATATGGCTCCCACACATCCATTTGGATCATCTTTAGATTATTTATGATCCCCAATGAGATATGCTGTGTAGATTGTTGTGTCACTGTGTTGTTTAGGGAATCCTGAGAAGGAAGAAAGTCTGCATGTATTTTTTTTTTCCTCTTGACTATTTTTGATCTGTTGTTTGAATTTTGGACGTGAAACCCACAGAGAGAGAGGGTCAGCTATGTGACTCTGTCAGTGTCACCGCCAAGAGGACTTGAGGAAAAGGAAAGGAAATTTTAGATTCACTTATTTTGTTTTAATTTTAAGGAGTTTCAGTAAAGGAACTCAATGGTAGGTTAATACTTTTTTCTGTCTCTCACCCACCCCTACAATAAACTGGCTGCACCACTGGGTGGGGGGAAAGGAGCATGCCCATGGCCTTGGACAGTGGGTTTGACCCCCAGTGCCACTGGTCTGTCTCGCATGAGTTGTGTCCTGTGCTCACTGAGCCTCTGATTCTTTCTCTGTCATGAGATGCACCACGGGTCAGGTTTTCCAAGAAGAGAGATGAGGTAGATGGAGGTGTGAGTTAGGCACATTGAAGCCTGCAAGTGCCCTTCCCCTGCCAGATACCTACTCCAGGTAAATGGATTCTCGTGAACACATTTATGGGAATGAAGACACAAGAAATTTTTACTTTCGTATGCAATGTCAAATTCCATTTTGGAAAAACAAGTGATACCCTAACACGTAGGGAATATTTTAGGTGGTGTGTGAGTCCTGGCACCATAACAGAATAGGCTGTGTTGAACCCGTGCACTGTGTCTTAAATTGACTTGGCAGTAATTGGTAATGTGTAGCTAAACATAGATGGGAAGGTAGGAGCTAAGTCACTGGTGATGACTTTGAGTACTTGTGACTTTTTTATTTTTTGACTCAACGTTGCATAACAACCCTTGTCAGGAAGACTGATGATGCCAGAGATGGTGCATGATCTGGTTTGTGAGAAGTTAAGCGGAATGATTCAATTCGATGACTGACTTTTTGGTGGCAAACTGTGGTTACAGTAAGTCATAAGTGGGCGTGGAAAAGGAAAGGTGCGCAGATGTTTTTGTGGCAGGTCTTTATCAGGTTGGAACATCTGTAGTCCCCTAAAGGGAGGCAACTGGCAGCTGCCTGCTCAAACTCTGGCCAAAGCTGCTTTCACCTGTGAGAGAATGATGATCCAGAGAGGTTGAGAACTTTCCTATAGCCACCCAGCTGGGAAGTAGGAGCAGAGCCCGTGGCTGTGTGACTCTGAAGATTGTGTGTAGTCTTTCCCCAGTGCCACATCACCTAAGATTTGGACCTGGTAATAACGTACAGTATTGAAACAATGGCTACACAAAACATTTCCACTTTTAGTTCAGAACTGGAAGCTATCTTCAGTGATGGCTTCCAGGACCACATATTTAACCCAGCTTTGGCCAGAGTTTGAGCAGGCAGCTGTCGGTTGATGCCTAGTCATAGCAGCCATCACAGAAGAAGGTGAAGGTGTGGGGTGGCTCATCCCAGGAGCTAGTGTGGTCTCAGCTCCGTGCAGTGTATCTACTTGGAAATTCATAAAGCTTGCAAATTCCTCTTCTGGCTTCTATAAAAAACTGGAACATGAGGGAGAATGAGTTTCTTTTACCCTAGGATTTATGTTTTGGATGGGAACATAATTGATATTTAGGAAATATCAAATTAGTTGTGGTTATGTGTGCCTCTAGTCCCAGCTGCTCTAGAGGCTGAGGCAGGGGGGTAGCTTGAGCTCATGAGTTTGAGGCAACCCAGGCAGCAGGGCAAGACACTGCCTCACAACAGAAGCTGGGCATGGTGGTGCACACCTGTACTCCAAGCATTTGGGAGTCTGAGGCAGGAGGATCACTGAATTTGAGGCCGTCCTGGGCTACCTACTGAGTTTAAAAACACCCTGAACTACATAGTGAGATTCTGTCTCAGTAAAACCAAACCAAACCAAACAAACAAAAAAACAGAAGAGGAAGAGTAGGAAGAGGTAAAGGAAAGGGGAGGAGAAAACGGAAGGAAGAAGGAGGAGGAGGAGAACAAAAAGAAGGAGGGGAAAAAGGAAGGAATGTGTATGGACTTAGCAAAGTAAGCGAACCTACTTACAGTCAAATACTTGAGAATACACAAATAATCTATTAACAAAATTAAACTCTGGTGCCTTCACCTTGTAATGTGCTGTGATGACTGGAAGTGAATGGCTCTTCACTTTTTGGGTTTTTTGGATCCCCTGGTATTTTTAAGAGTCACAAGATAGCACTGCATAAAAGCACACACAGAGGTATAATTTTAAATCTCATTTCAAATGGGCTATCGATGTTTTGAAGCCCAGACCACGCAGAGATGTGGTTTCAACATCTTTCTCAAACCTCCTTCCAGAGTAAAACCATGATTTTACATTTATTTTACCCCCCATCTAACTTTCTACCCAAAATTTAATATACGTACTTTTCCTTGTAACTATTTTCTTAAATTAAAATATTTCATGAGTTTGCTGAATTGGAAATTATTCACCTCTAAATTTGCAGATGCTTCAATGGGCACTGTAGGTGGTAAGAAAATGATAGTAACTATTATTTTACAAATCCTTATCATACTGGGTTGTGTGTGGTACTCAGAACCACACACAAGAACAGTAACTCAGCCTAGGTTTAAACCTCCTGTAACCAATGGTCTTGTTGCACAGAGAGGTTAAGTAAGCTGCGCAGGATCACTCAGTAAGTAGAAGAGCCCAAACTTCAGCCCGGGGAAGTCTAGCTCTGTATTAAACAGTCTAGCTGCAAATTCTTCAATATCTTCTCTCTAAATAATTAACGTGTTTTCTTGATCAAAGTCTCTATTGCTTTCATTTTAACACTTTTTAAATCGGGATGCATCTTGGGGTTAACATGGTCATTTGTTGGAGTATTTATCCCACCCCCACAAAGCTATCCTTAAATTGATGGTTGGTCTTACAATTATTTCTAGTTTTAGAATAAAAGAACTATAGTAAGCCATGTTTTCATTTTTTAAAACACAGCTGCATAGTTTATAGGAGTTTCAAAGTAAGTTGCAACTTTAAATGGCAGGTACAAACAAAATCTGTATTAATTCATGGGTGTATGAAAAATGTAAATTAAGATTATCTTAACAGTT